>JANHGN010002917.1:134513-170855 GCA_024605025.1 Megaceryle maxima | reverse complement strand
ATTTTATAGTATTAAAAATTATAAAAATTGGTTGCCTATTAAATTTGTATTAGATTTTGGGTTGACTTTCCTAGAAAAAAGATATTTACTTTAGGGAAAGGATTCTGATATTTAAGTTCCTATTGTTCACCCTGAAATTTGGTTCAGCCTGCCTGTTCATCAATAACATATTTGTATTTCTTGATGTTGCCATGACAATGCATATTTGCACTCTAAACCCGTTCTCTCAAGTCCTCTTTGCTTTGATCTTTGCACTGATCTAACTGATCTAATTTTTTTTTTCATTTATAGTTTGCTTCACGCAAAAGCAAAAAGAAATCAATAGCAGTTGCTGTCTGAAATAAGCATCTAGAAAAGCAAAATCAAGTACAAAAAGGTAGTGTCTTGAAAAATTGCAACTGTAGATGCTTAAATTTTAGCTTATGATTTCTGCCTGAATACAGACTGTGAGAATTGACCCACTTAAGGCTTTAATATCTTCAGCTACAACATGTAGGAAAGATGTTACTGAATATTTCTTCATAGACATGATGAAAGAAACTGCTGCTACATGTTTGTTATGTCTTTATATTTTCTTGAATGGCCAAAAGGCAATGACCATGGTATTATATTTACGAACAAGCAGTGGATCAAACACAGGAAATAATAACCTGTTTCAATTGAAAGGTAAACCTTGATAAGGAACTAACACCTCTGAACATGACTTTAGTGTATATGTTTAGGAGGCTAATAATTTCAAAATGCAATCAAGATTCTGAATTTATTTAATACTGCCTTCCTCTTTCCTTAAAGGAATTTAGGACTCCACTTTTAATATAATTCCAAATAATTTTAAAATATTTCTTAAAAAAATCCTCAAATGAAAACACTTTTCATGAGAAATATTCACAGTTTTCTGTAATAGAAAAAAAAATCCTCTCAGTTTCATTTTGTTGAGCCAGACATAAAAAAAACCCCACCCCCTCAAAAAACCCCAAAAAACCCCAAACCAACCAACCAACCAAACAAACAAAACAAACAAACAACAACAACAAAAAACACCAAAACCCAACAACAACAACAACAAACTACCCAGGAAAGAAGATCTCAATATTAAGTAACAGAGAAATAATGGTGACCAATGAGACAGAGAGTCTATAGTCATTATGCAGAAACTAAGGTCATAATAAGATTTCCTTTCAAAGATAATCTTGGAAGAGTTTACAGCATACAGGTCTCTCCTCTACTTCCTTTCCATTCCCTTCCCCTGCATAAAAAGACCCACAAAAAAGAATCTTTTCTTCCTCATGATAAAGTCAAAATACACTATATGTTGAATGACAACATTTGAAATCCTCAAATGCTCTAAGTACTGCCTACTGTAGGAGTTTAAACAAAATGCCTGAGGCAAATCAATATTCTCCTGCCTTCTTCTGTCATACTTAGGCTTTTTGTGATTTGGCAGTTTAATACTGCTGTATCTGAGCCAGTGGTGAAATCTGTGAGTTTTATATGGCTAGGAGGCTCCCATATATGTGAACACCTACACTTAAAAACAAAGCTATAAAAAAATAATAAAAAAAAAAAGAAACAAACCATAACACAATTCACAAAACAGTTTGTTCTCAGGCTTAAACTGAATAATAATACACAAGCCCTCACTTATTATGAAGACAACTTCAGGAAGAATTTGAAAGGATACCTCTCCAGCTGTAAACATCCATTCCAAATTTAACTGCAGGTACATCCACTTTCATATGTTCTGTCAATACATGCATTATTGATTACATTCATTACTAAGCAATGACTGATACCTTCAGTACAAAACAGACCCCTTAAAATTTTCATGAAACAAATATTTCAGTTGCTGTTTTAAAGAAAAATATAACTAGACAATTTTAATCATCTCTATCTCTAGTTTAGCAACTTGATTTAGAATTTTGTGCTTTTCTCTTGAAAAGGGGAAGGATGGAAGATGGGTCAGATGTTAGGGAAGAGATGAACTGTAGAGAGGTTGGTGAAGGAGGTTTAGCAAAGACTTGTAACTCTCAGACAACAGGGCTTGGAGAAAGAAGGTAACAAAGATGTATTTTGCCTTCTTATACATAGCTGAAGATGCATGTGGATGTTGGCTATTGTCCCTTTGTCAATCACAACTTAGGCTAGAAGGACTCAGTAGTACAATGAGGGGTTTTTTTAAAAAAAAAACCTGGTTCCTAGCAACAGGAAATTCAAACTAGCATAGATCCAGAGAAAAAGATGTTGGCCCTGATCACAGGAACCATGACTATTTTAGGGACTATCCTGGTTTTGGCTGGGATAGAATTAATTATATTCCTAGTAGCTGATATAGTGCTGTAGATTGGATTTAGGATGAAATAATTTTGATAACACACTGACTAGTATCTAGGACATATACATAGCTGTTTTGCTGTTGACCTGAAGTTTTTAAGTTTTAATATGGACTTTCCAACATTTGGTTTAATTTCCTGCTTCCACCTACTCCTTTCCTTACAGACCTTGGTTATCTTAGATAGGAGATGCAAAAGAATTAATCACTCATTGTTTTAAATAACACACAAGCACGGAACAACATTTGCCTTCATTTGCTCCAACTCCATCCTCCAAACATCCTCACTTTCAGGGTATACTTCTCAACAGAATTTTTCTTCCATTAAAAAAAGGGGGTCTACAGCTTGGCATAACAAGAAAAGATTAAGTTTGTGCAGTTTTGCCTTCATAAATCTGACTATAAACTACTGGTCTCCAGTAATTCCTGTGTAAATGCAGTGACTGAGCCACACCTGCACTGGGATGGGGAACCTACAGTGTTTGAATGATCTCCCTAGAGAGGGGCAAGTGTGACTGCTTTGCCAGCTTTATCCATGTCCTCTTATGAACTCCTGAATTATACCAACCATTACAGAATGCACTACTTATTAGGCATCACACATCCATATGGATTTCAGAGAGAACTGAGGAAGAGAATTACAAGCTTATACATGAACACTCACAGTAGCGTATTGCGACATATTCTTGTAACCGTCATAAACACAAACAATGACAAATGAAAATCAATAAAAATATTGAAAATTAGAATAATGACCTTTCTGATGTCAAAATTAAAGCTACCCTGAAACATTACTTCACATTATTATGACATTAATTACATCTAAGGAAAAGGAAGATCTTCAGTGGTTAAATAATGAAGAGTCACATTCAGAGTCCAACTGTACTATTTGAATTTTTCTCCCAGGTCCATAAATCAAATCTCTATATTTCATTCTTTATATCACTCTTCAATTTTTTTTATATGTTCAAAACCTAAAGGAAGTAATAAACATGCTAAATAATACTGCTGCTCAAGAAAGCTCTTTGAAGTGATAGAATCATTTTTAGCCATTGTTGGACTAGACAGAGAAAATAAAATTTAAAAGAAAAGTTGCTGCTCTTAAAAGTTAAAGCAACAAAGGAAAGAATGAAGAAGTAAAGCTATGGAGATATGAAGATAAACTCTGTACAAGCAGTGGAATATTTTTTCCAGCAATTTTGTCTAAAAAGAACAAGATTTATGAAGATTAAAATATTACAGTTTTAATTTTTTTTTCTAAAATGAGTTCCTACTTCCTGAGATAGGAGCCAGTCATCTTGTGTGTTCCCAGCTACATCTGAAAACATTGTCCTTTGTAGACACAGGATTAAATCCTGTATCCTTTGCAGATCAAGAAAATAATCCCATCTATTTTTATGAGCTACAGATATGGCCCTAAATCTATTTTTTTTTCCATATTTGTTAGCTATTATTGCACATGACATTTCTACTCACATTACATTTTCTCTCACAGACTGTACCCAACAGTATGCGAAGGAATCCCGGACTCATCAGGATGGAAAAAGATATTCATACTGCACTAATCTTTTAATTCCTCCTTTTTCCAAACTCAGTGTTTGAGATTCTTTCATCATCATTTTTATTCATGTCTGAAACTAAACACTCTTTTGTTGTTGAATTATGGTTCCTCACCCAAACTGTTCTTTTCCACTGAGTTCTAAGAACATGCATCAGGCTATGTTTTGGATTTGTGATGAAAACAGTATTGACAAATGAAGGATGTTTTAGTTACTGCTGTGCAGTGCTTACACGGTATCAAGGCATTTTTTGCATCTCACTGCTCCACCAGCATGTAGACTGAAGTGCACAAGGAGTTGGGAGGGGACAGTGCTGGGACAGCTGACCACAGATGACCAAAGGGATACTCCATAACATATGACATTATGTTCAGCTGGAGGAAGAAGAAGGAAGAAAGAGGGGAAGTTCAGAATTATGGCATTTGCCTTCCCAAATAACTGTTAGGTTTGATGGAGCCCTGCTTTCCTAGAAATGGCTGAATATCTATGCCTGATGATAAGTAATGAAATAATTAATTATTTTCTTCTGCTTGCATATGCAGCTCTTACTTCACCTAGTAATCTTTATCTCAGCCCATGAGTTTTCTCTCTTTTACCCTTTCCAATTCATTTCCCCATCCCCCTGAGATGGACTGTGTGAGTGGCTGGGTGAGGCTTAGATGCCTGCTGAAGTTAAACCATGACAGAGACACTTTCTGTATCTGAATTCAGCAGTTATGGAGCCATCTCTGAAGCCACCTTTTTTCACAAGAACACACAGTCCTGCTCTACCGCTGATAAAACTGATGTTCTTTGGACTGAGTACTACGCAGGTATATAGAAACACATCAACTCAGAAAATTATTCTGATGTTCATTTTCAAAATCTGAGAAAAAAACCGTAAGTAACAACATTCATTCCAAACATTTTAGAATATATAATTATTATTCATCACCAGAACAGATTTATTTCTAGACAATATTTTACCCAGCATAATGCTGTTTCCTAAATGTACTGTTTTCTTGGGAAATTTCTTTCTTACATTCTCATGCTTTGAATAGTCTTCCCATTGCTCAGATATAAATGATAATGCTGTTATGGGATAATCTCTGCCTTATCTATGGGCTTAATCTTTTTCCTTTCTCAATTATTTTTTTCTAATCTGTCTCTAAGTCTGAAATATTACATCTGGAATGTACTTCCATTTCTTTTTTTGGAGTCTACATTTAAATTAAGACTCCTCACCTTTCTGAAAGTTCTTAAAGTGTTGATACACCCCGACAGCAGTGCTTTTTATTAAAATGTTTATATTTATATTAGAACCATCCTTTGGTTACTACCTATGACATTTAATTCTGTCTCTACATCATGGAATTAAACTGAGAAGAGTCTATGTGTTTTCATCTTTTATACTGCTGAGTCACTCTAATATGAAAATAAGAGATGTCAATAAACTTAAGTTAGTTTTATTCTAGTCAAATAGATCTGTGCCGTGCTGGAAATGGATAGACTTAGTAGGAAAAATGAAAGTCCACAAGGTAGATAACAGAGAATAAATATATCTTTAATTTGATTTTGAACCAAATAATAGGTGAAGAGGACACACACAGCCTCTAGTAGCTATTTCATGCTTGTACAAATGAAGAAATGACCCTTTCAACCTCATTCTGACAAGTTCCCCAGCATCTGCCCCAGTAAAGCCTCTCTGCACCCACTCAGCTGTGGTTTGCAAATTACCCCATGGGGAAGTTGAGAGTTATAACTACCTCCTGGACTTTGCTGGATAAGAACCTGAATATTTAGGGTTTTCAAGCAACTCCCAAAACAGTGTCTGTTTTGGAAAATGTTTAAAAAGGATCTAAGAAGTTTGGTGTATTAGTAAAGCAGTAAACACTTGCATATGTAATTAAATTTCTTGGTACAGAAACAAAAGAGTGAACTTCTTATACCTTTAGTCTATCTGTATCTGAAACTGTATACCAACATCTTCCTTAGTACATGTACATGCTAAACCTGTCTAGAGGAAAAAAAAGAACGTAAACAGAGGAACACAATGAAAAAAAAAAAAGAAAAGATGCATATACACATCTGCAAACTATTCTGCATGCTTGACTCTAGTTTTAAGCAAAGGTGTCAGTTCTCATTTTTTATAAAACAGTTCACCAATTCCTTCTTGGGAGGTAGCTGCTCAAAGTTTTCACATGGTTGCTCTCCTAGGGAAATCTAATTTCTCAGTTTCAACATGCCCAAGGCATCTGGTTTCCTTACCGACAAGACACAATCTTTCTGTCACTGACATCAGAAGAATTATCAGTACATTTGACAACAGTAATGTTCAGTACTGAATATAGTTATCAAATCAGCAAAAATAGCATGGCAGCTTACTAGAAAAGTTATGAAAAGAAGGACTTTGGAAAGCTTTCATTTATGTAAAAAAAAAATCAATATTATTTTAATATGACTGTTAACATTTTAAGAAGTGGCTTTTTAAGACAGAAAAAGGCCTCTTCATCACAACAAATTTTGCCTGGGGATACCAAGAAGACACTGAAGAAATAATTGCTTGACAGTGTTTTATGTCAATTATAGATAAACTAGTAAATAATTTGAAACTGTTGCTCAGAGAAAAGTTGATCTTCACAGCAAGAAGTGACATTTGAAATACTATTTTTTTACATTCAGTGAAAACTTTCAGATACTTCTGTACTTGCTTTCTTTTTAATCATATTTCACCTTTGAAGACAGTGCTGCAAGCTTCAACAAGCCTTAGGAACTAGACTGTAGATCATTTTAAGCTATATAAAAAGTGACATAATCAAATTCAAGCATTAGCAAATATGTATACATAAAGGTTTTGGTGTTAGGGCTCTTGACTGTTTACTAGAAACAGAAATACCCTGTCAATACTACAGAACACAAAACACATGTTTTATATACTTAATGTATTTTAATAAAAAAACTTGTTAGGAAAGTGGAGGCCAGTTTGTATTAAAGAATTTGTGTTAAAGGACATCCAAGTCCAAGTCTTGGCACTGCAATAGAGCTTACATTTGTGTATAAATCACTTAGGTTCTTCATTTTGAGTACATGTAATATACAAAAAACAATATGACTATACTCAACAGTTAAAGAACTAGGAATAATGTTTTCAAATTTTTCTTTTTGTTTTAGTTTGGAAGCCAAAATTCCACTTTCAAGTACCTTACATTGGTATGAAAACTTCAGTAAAATGTCTCCTGAGGTTTTTGTTTGTTTGTTTGTTTAAGTGAACAGAACTATCTTCGTGATCAGGAAACAGCAATGTCCTGATTAGAATCTGCTGAACTCAACACCTTTCTCATTTTCTATAGTAATCCTCAGTGGTTTGTCTTCCTAAAGGCTGATTTGGACCTTTCTTGATAAGACTTTCTTTTGTCATTTATTATTAACACTCATGAAAACAAATAAAATTATATAACTCATAATTCTCCTTATCATGAGGCAATCAGATGATTGATATCTTTAATAAAGTTTCTAGAATTCACTGAAAGTGACAAAACTTCCACTTTGGAAATTCAGGTTAACTTGAAGGAACTAGATATCTATTTCAATTTTTGTGGGTTAAATTTTGGAATAAAAATAATAATAAATAAAACAAACCAACCAAACAGCAACAATAACAACAAAACCACAAACAAACAAACTAATAAAAACGCACACACAAAAAAACCCCAAACTACTTACAATATCAAACTCACTATTTTTTTTTCTTCTTTAAAATCAGAAAATAGTAATAGCGGCAGCATAAGATAATGTGGCTGTTTACATTACAGTAACAGATTGAAAGGCCACCACCAAAAGATGATAGTCTCACAGTGTTAGATGCTGCTTTACAGGCTGAGTGCCACAGTTTACAGTTGAAATGCACAAAATAGTGTAGATTTAGAATGCATCAAATGGTTTTTGAAGTTCTCCTGGTGTAGTGAATGTGCACATAAACTTACTGTCTCTTAAAATATTGTGCCTTGAAAACAACCTCACTAGAAAATAAGGTTAAATATATACACTTTGGGGTTTGTGTTTTGGGTTTGGGGTTTTTTTGGTTGGTTTTGTGGTTTTTTTGGGGTTTTTTTTTTTTTTGTGTGTGTGTGTGGTGGTTTTTTTTTTTCTCAAACAACAGTCAATGTATAGGCCATTTGTTATACAAGAAGGTTTTAGAGTTTGGTTACTGTTTAAGACTTGTACAGGAAGTCAGCACTATGCAGACTAGCAGTAGGAAAGTGATAACCTGGAATAATGGTGCCATACTTTATTTGTCTCTAGAATTATTGAGTTATGGTCCTGAAGGAATGAAAGATTAAATTCACAATCTAATAATTCTCTCACAACTCTTTCATCAAAGATACTGAGAGTAATTTTTGGTATACACATGTAAAATCATAAACATGAATTAATACTTAAACGTAAAAATAGAAATTATTGTTGATGTCTAGTTAATTGTCTTCTATGGCCACTGGAAATATAAGTAGTTAGGATTTTGCTATTTTTAAATGTGAAGTTTTCATGGCTTTGATTCATTGATATAATATAAATGCATATCAGAGGAATGGGTAAACTTCCCTAGGATCTTTTGCATGCCTATGCTTTTCCTTCTTTTCTGTAGATGTTTATCTGATAGGACTTATGTATAGTTAAAGAACTGAAGGTTGGAATGCCAGTGGTTTAACTGTAATGCCTTTAGAATACCAATAAAATTTTAGATATCACAGCATGGAGACTGCAGAAGCAGATTAAGACTAAATGAATTCTAAAAGTGCATGTGATGTATTTTCTTCTGTTTGTTTTTCAGTTTAAAAATATTTACTAGCTATAGCAGAATATGACTTATTATGTTGGCTGACCAAGGGAAAATCCCACTGTCCTCAACATTCCTGCAAAACAAATAAATAAAAAAGTCTGTCAAAGGGATGAATGGCTTATCACTCCTCACAGGGATTAAAGTTTTTAAACACTCTGATAAAAAGAAAGTGAGCACAAAGTAGTTAAATCAATCAATTTTTTACCTTTGGGCCACATGGAAATTCCCAAGTAACACACCTGCCATCTTTGAACATAGAGATGGTTGAAAACTTGCCAACATGTACTTTTTTTCCCTCATTATTCCAAATTTCCACTTCCCCCAGCCACTATTTCTTCTTATCACACACACACAAAAGATTCAGAAATCCCATGTTATGCCTTCTTTGACAAGCCAAAGAGTCCCACATATATTTGATTCTACCTAGGTGTTAGTGTGACTCAGAAATCTACCTTCTAGGAATAGTATGGATGCTTTGATAGAATATCCAGTTTAAGGCCTCAATGGTTTCATATACTCAGCTGATTAGGAACAACAAAGAAGGAAATTACAAGTTACTACGTCTAAATTTACTGAATTTGCTGTATTTAACAAGTAGTTCAGCTGAAGTCAACAAGAAAGTTGAAGGAATAAAAAACTCTTCAGTTGATCAAAGCAAGTCTAATATTGAAAGTAATTATTAACCCATCTGGTCTTATACTGACATGAATGGCAAGTAAGTTTCTGTATAGATTCCATCCTAAACTATTCAATAATTTGATTAGCCTGTGTGTGATATGGCAGAACACACTAAACCAATTCACAACTGATTTGAAGCTGGAAGACAATAAATTCTTTGGAGGGTACACAGAGAGGTATCTTAAGAGATTATAACTAGTATAAATGGAATCCTACTTACTTGATAATTAAAATTAACAAAAAAACCTTCTCTAATAGGGTCAATGTATAACTGAAGTGTAAAGGTGAAAGAATAATCATGTCTTCAAACACAGAAGCAAGGAGAGTAACAAGATAGATGCAACAGAGGAACAGGAGTTTGTGCTGGGTGATGAAGTTCAAGTCAAACAAGCAGCATTTTCACAACAACAAAAAAAAGGTTGAGGGGAAGCAAATGCTACAGTGTATTAAGCTGGATTAAGAGTAATAAGTCTAAAACCAAATTAATTAATTACCCAGTTCTGCTTGGTGCTTATCAAGCATAACTTTTAAACATCGTTTTAAAGAAGACAGGCAAATCAGGGAGTTCAGAGAAAAACAAAAAAATTGTTAAGCATTTAGTAGATAGGTCCCACAAAACACATTTAGGAAAAAAAAGGCTGAGAGGAGACATGATAACTGATGGAATATGCTAGAGGATATAACAAAAGAGACAGTGAGCAATTCTCCCTTAGTCTTCATTGCTTGACAACTAGTAGGTTTACCAGGAAGTTACAGCAATGAAAGTATACTTCAGATAAACACAAAATCTTTGTAAGAATAGTCTAGACTTTAGGGAATAGGACACAAAGGGTGGCTGTTTGATCACCTTCACTGGAAGTCTGGAGGTATTCAATATTAAGTAGATAATATCAGTCAGCGAGGCTTAGAGATAGTGTACAGTCTTGCTACACTGTGGGGAATGGATCTGTTGGCTTGTGAACTCCCTTGCAAGTTAAGCCTTTCATCTGTCTTTGTATGGATGTGGATATGCAAATACACACCTAAATGCTTCACAACTATATATGGAGGAGGATATGTGATGGGTAACACTTCTGTTATGACACACATACACTATCCAATATTTCCTTATAAGTAAAGACATGATAAATGTCAAGACAGGGTCTGGTCATTTATTATACAGAATAGTTTTTCTCCTTTCACTGATCTGCAGGTTGAGATGCTTTTTATTTGACAGCTGTGCACTGCTGAAACTGCTTAAATTGTGGAGAGCAGAGAAATAGAAGACTGTTTAACTTTCACTAACTTCTAAGCTCTGCTAACAAATGACATAACTGAACATGGGCACTGAATTAGAATTTTTAATCTGAACAACCTTTGCACATCTCAGTCTTTATTTTACAGACTGCGTCTGCATTAAAATTCATTGCAATACTGCACTTGAAGTCTGTTAACTCTTAGAGAGTTGGGGCTATCAAAGGGATGGATGAGTCTTCAGTCATGGCCTTGGCTGTGCAAAGTGGGGTAACAATGTGGAGGTCAGTTGTACCAAGGTGAGGGTTGGTATCTTCTCCCAATAACAGGTGATAGGACAAGAGGAAATGGCCTCAAGTTGCATCAGGGGATGTTGAGATTGGATATTCGGAAAATTTTCATCAGCGTTATCAAGCACTGGGACAGGCCACCCAGGGAATAATGAATAATCCATGATGGTTTTTAAAAGATGTGTAGATGTGGCACTTAGGGACATGGCTTAGTGGTGGACTTTGCATTTTATATAGGACAGTACAACAGAAAGCTACTCCCTTTGTAAGTACAGAGAGATGTGAACAGCTGACACACACCATAAAATATTGCCTTCGGAAATTTTCATTTTACTGGTAACTCTGAGTACTTTTTCAAGTGTGAAACACCATAAAGCCTTTTAATTCAACAAGACTGTGAAGCACTATCATTTTATTAAAATCCTAACATAAAACTGTCAGTTTAGTAAAACACTGCAGAAGAGATGGAAAAATTATTCTAATGTGCATTACTTGCTGGTATCATCTGACTAAGGGGATAATGGAGGCAAGCTATAAGCAAATTCCCACCTTGCAACTGAAATCATGTTAGAATCTCTCCTGTTGCCAGAAGGCCCCAGTTACCTCTAGTAGGGCCATGATCCCTTTGCTCCACACATTGTAAAGACTAGTCCATGTAGAAGTGAAATAGTGTGCTCATCCAATAGATGAGTTAATAAAGCGGGTGGATATTTTCATTTAGTTATTTTTCAAACAAACTGCTTAATTCTTAGATTTGCCACTTTTCAAATCATTCAGTATAAATCCTAGAATCTGTTTTTAATTATTTTTTCTGTCTGCAGTGATGTTGGCTGCACTGAGCTCTGCTAACTATCTCTCCCTAGATATCAAGGGTAGCCTCTGGAACTAGTCTTATCTATGAGAAAAATCTCCCTCCACCCCATTCCTGTAATCAACAAACCTCCTAGTACCTCACCTTCACGTACAAAAGTAGCAAACAGGTCCCTGTAGGGATGTCAGTGCTGCTTCACTAGCTGACAGACCCTTTTGACTAGTGATGCAGTCAATTTCTTTCTCCTCTTTTCTTCTGGATATTGTGTCACCTTGCAGTACTTGCTGGCCCTCCAGCAATCCACAGAAAGGGACCCAAATCCATTTGTACAAAACAGCAGTCTGACAGGACTTGCTGTAGCTAGAGTTGCCTTTTACTCCTGATCACACAATTAAATTTTATAGTGCAGATGTTTAGAAAATGCCCTGCTCACAGAAAGATTTAATGCCCATGAGATAAAAAAATAGCCCCTCCTACTACTGGCAAAGACACTTTAAATTTTCCCTTTTCATGCAGATATCTTTACATGTTTTTTTGAGGATAATAAAGGTGTAGCCTTTAAATGAAGTGTGCAAAGTCTAAATACATTGTTGAGAATTAAGTCACAGTAAATTAATCACTGATTATACAAATGAAGATAAAAAGTGAAGCTTGTGCATGACATTCACAACAAAGTGTAAACAGTACAGGGCAGGGGCTGACTCTTTCCATGGCAACCTCATCTGAGTATTTCTCCTCAGCCTTCTACATGAAAGAGCTGCACTGCTGCTGTAGTGCATTGTGTCGGTGATCTGAGGTGACTTCCACCACAGCTGGAGAGGAAACCAGAACAGAGGACTGCAAGAAGGAAAACTACCTATTTCAGAAACAGGAAAACTGTACACACTTACATGCCTCACCCAGTGAAACACCATAAACTTCCTGCAAAGATTGGAAGAATCTTCTTGTGTTTCACATAATCCTTTCAGACAGCTGCAAGAAATGTGCTCTATGGTGAAGAGATAATAAAGGACATTAGCTCCAGATCTGTGTCAAGTTTTATGAAGTATTTTTCAATGCTAAAAAGTGATGTAATGCTTAAGAATTTGTTCTAGTACACTATGATATACTCACTACTGGCAATGAATATGTTATCACCAAAAATTAAAAATATGTAATTGAATGAAAAGCAGGCCTAAATATATATATATAAACATATATACTAAATATATATATAAAGTTTATAAATGTGTGGATATGATTAATGTGTGTATATATAGTGTGTGTAAAGTGTGTATATGTATTTAATGTATAAATATAAATATAAGTAGGCTTATGCTTAAACTTTAAAAATAGCAAACTCGACCATGCGGAAAAGCAAACATATTGAACTCATATAAGACTCATATTTCCAGGGATATTAATTCTATTGATGCCATATATTATGACTACACTACAAACCATGCATTCTCATTCTTTCTAATTGGGTTACCATTAAAGAATATAGAAGGAGAGATAGTTTGTTGCAGAATTTAAAACTGTAGCAAACAGTCCTTTTTTCTCTAGCTACATTACAGATGCTAAAGCATTGTATTCCCGATATCACAGTGTTCCAACTTGAAAAATCCACAAGTAATTCCACTGTGCTTGGAAAAACAAAACAAAACAAAACAAAAACAAACCCAAAACAATAACATAGTGACCATGGATTAGTTGGAAAATAGGAAAAACTATATATTGTCATGGTTGTGAAGTCCTGCTACATGTAATGGAATATCTATCTCCTGAGATGACGTGGAGTTTTTGAGGTAATGAAGACCCTGAGTGAGCAAATCAGTAGAATGAAATACCCTGGTGATTAAACCATGCATGCACTTGGTATTTAACCTAACTGATATCATAGAAAAAAAAATTACTTACCATCATATATCCCAAGACAGTTACATTTTCTTTAATATTAAAAAACAAATCAAACCCACAAAAGATGCAATATTACAAAATTGAGGATAAGGTTAAAATTTTGCATAAAATTCTCTGGAGTATGTTTTTTATTTAAAATCAGTGTCCTAAATTCATTTGGTCATACAACAATTGCAGCTGATAATTATGTTTCTCTTACATTAGAAGGATAGGATAACAGAAACAAGGCTACGGCCAGTTACAAAAAAAATCAAGATGAAGATCTTATATACATGTTAAAGGGCCAGTTTGTTTTTCATAATTAGTTCAATGAATATGGTTTACAAAGAAAAGGGGAGGATATTTTGTCATGATCTTGAATGCTTACTGTTCTGAGCACATTTCTGAGACATTAATTTCCACCACATTCCAGCAGATATCACATCTCCAGAATTCTTTGTAGTGCAGTGATAAGTCCATTCCTCGGTAGACCAGCCAAAGACAGCACAGTCCTGTTTCTTGGTTTCCCTACAAAGTATCATCTCTCCTCGAAAACTAAGGCTCCTTTAGTTGCTTCTGAATCAACACAGATTCTTTCCATTCACTGAGAAACAGTCTTTACAAAATTAAATCTCATTTTTTTAAATTAACAAAACATATTAATGCATCTGACAAGCAGATACAAACTTGATTGCTGCGTCATCTCTCTAGCACTGGGTGAAATTTAAGGTCAGAGCTCCTGCAGGAGATGGCCATTAAAAAAAAAGTAAAGAATGAGTTCCAAAGAGATGTTATTTCAGTATATTAACAGCACTATTCAGAATAAAATCATTATATTAGTTTTTTTTCCTCAATCCAGTTTATTCAAATGCACTATATAACAGAAGACCAGTAGTGACAAGCCTGCTAACTGTGTATATGCACATGATGATTGGATTGTGGACCATTTCTTTTAGAAAAGAATGCCATTTGGAAAGGAAATCAACAACAGCAACCACCAAGTAGTTCTAAAAATAAGTCAAATACAAGGTAACCCATATCCTTATCTGTTTCACTTTTTTGTAAATAATATGGAACTGGAAAATAAATGCATTGAGAAGTGTTTGTTTATGTTGCTATGGCTAGCAATCTCCTAGTTCAGGATGTAAGCTTTTTTTTTTTCCTTGTTTATTAGTGTCTGAATTAATTCCTTCATTGTACAACTCTATTTCATCTTTTGTTGACTGCTTTGGTTACAACAGTGTCTCACATGGTAGGTTTAATATATTTTCCATGTAAAAATATCCAACCAGTGTTATCTATCTGTGTTTTTTTGACAGATAACAAAAGATGGGGCCAAATGGTTAAAAATGTTCTCTTAACACAATATATTATGTTGTTTTCTACAACTATTAGTCTCCTGCTATCCACTAACAATAAATAAAATTGGATTGTAAAATATATTGTGCAAGAGCTGTTATTCTAAAGGCTGTGTGACAAATCTCTCATCTTTACAATTAGCTCATAGCTATAATTTTACAACACTCCAGTTAAATTACTTCAGTCTCAAGGAAAGGTAAGTAGCACTTCAAGATGGATGTGTACAAAACCAAGTCCAGCTGATTTGAAAAGTCAAAAGAAGTGGAAAACAGTTCATGAAGAGTAATTTGTTCACTTAAGAACACATTACACTGGGATACAAATACAGGAGTACACAAATGCTTCTGTCTGTACTGCTTCATTTTGGCCAGGCTTTCTCTTTCAATAATCTCAAGCTAATCAGTGCTTGAATGATGACCTTACTACTCAATATTTCTATTTAGCTAACTCTTTTTGTAGTTAATAAGTGTATGAAATAATGATTCCATTGGCAAAAGTAATCAAAGCAACTAGTGTATGATAACCAACAGAAAAAAACTATCATTACAGAAGAAAGGGGACATCTGAGCTTTTCTCAGATCTGAATTTTTTTGCCTCACATTTTCTTATTAAAAAATATTGTAGTTCAGGTTCAGGATACTGCAGTTAGACAGGAATAATCACCTGTAAATATGGCACGTGCAACAACTGGTTGGATAGAAGTCCTGTAAAAGACTTTCAGCCTTATAGTAAATTACAAGCTGAATACAAGTCAGTAATGCCATCCCAAGCAATCACACCAAGGGTATACATGCAAGATAGGCAGCAAGAGTGTACATGATGCAATCTTACTGCTTTAGCTTGTATAACAAAACCTCTACTAAATTCACCTCCAATTTTGTAGACTTCAAGAAAGATACTGAGCAACTGGATAGACACCAATGGAGAGCAATCAGAATGATGAAAGGTCCTTAGAAGATTCTCTGCAAGGTAAAATTGAAGAAATAAGGACTGGATAGATTAGAAGGTTGATAAAGAAGAAGGATAAGGAAAAAAAATATTTTTTATACCAATGAATATTCAGATATTGAGTAAGATTCTAGTGGTGAGGCTAGATGATCACTGTAGTAGAGATTGCAGTATCTATAACAAAAAGCTGGGCAAACTTTTGTCTTGGACATGGAAAAGGAAAACTATTTTATCACCCAGACAGGTAAGCTAGGTGACTTCCTGGCATCCAGTTCTATTTCTTTTTCTATCATGAATAAGACACTATTTCAAAGAGGAAGAGGAAAACTTAATCCCTACGAATGTGAATTGTTGCTAGACAAATAACACCACCAGGCACTTGCAATCAAGGAATGTCACAGTTTTTTACAAATATTAATACAAAGAGCATCACAATGTAATATGACAGATATAAATCCACCCATTGCACAGATGAATGAACTTAATGGAAAGGGATTACATGATTTTTTTCTATGGACCCTTTTCCCCATTTTCATTTCTGTTTGCCCTTCTTAGATGTCAACTCAAGATTTATTTTGTTGATTTTATTTAAATTCAATGCCCTATTCGTGTATGTGTTGTATAAATACATATGATTCTCAGTATGCTACAAACAGTACATATGGTTCCTATGCACAGTATCAGTGATCAGATCATATCCAGACTAAACAAAAGGTTGTTTAGCCAATCTCTACTAAGAGAAAAAAAGAGGCAGATGTTAATGAGATTTCTTATACATTCCCCAAACTTCTTTCCATAATCTATATATGAGTTTAAATATTTATTGATGCATTAAGCTAAACAAATTTCCTCTGTGTATTTTCATCTATCTTTCCAAATACTCTATTTGTCTCACTTAAATTGCTACTCTATGATCTAAAGTTTAATTTACACTTAGATTTCTGAAGTTAGATACTAAAATAAACCTTTACTGGCTTTTTCTATGGTTGTCACAATAGACCTTCATGGCCTGTATGATATTTCTGTTTGTGAAGTGTTTTTATTGACTTGGTTTTAGCAAACATACTTTTTATTTAGCAAAAAGAAAACTGAACAACATAACATTTTTAGCCCCAGATGAGTACGTTTCCTGAAAAGCAGAAACTGTTGGCTTTGAAATGCCAACAAAAATCTTTCAATAGATATCTTCAAGGTATATGGTAGAGTTCAATGCATTACATCTTTTATCTTTTCAGTGTTGCTCAGTTGGAAAGAGTTTATATATGACTATTTTTTACATCCTCAAAATTCTCTTAAAACTACTTACCTGTTATTAAAATGTCCATTTTTTACACACAGAGAATGATTACCTGTTACTATGGCTCCTGAATGGTAAAATAATTTTGTAGCATTGTTATACATTGTCTATTTTATTAGAAAAATAACCAGGAAAAAAACCCAAAACAAAAACAACTTCATCTATACAGCAAACAACAATTTACACTAATACTGGGGGGGAGATTATTTTCACATCACAAGAAGTCAGGTATCAAGAAAAACTGTACAATGATCAGCTTGTTATTTTGATATGACTCTATGAAGGATGCCTAGTTCCAATTATATCTATACAATGCCACCTCCGGAAAAACAAATATCTGAACTCTGCTAACCTGTCACTTTAAACTGTTCACCTTCATAAGATCTTCAAGTAGTAATCGGTCTCCAGCCTCAGGTTTTCTAACAAACTGGATTTCACAAAATCTTCTTCACTTTTTAATGAATCATCTCAGAATTCTGCCAGGTTTTCCACATTGCTATTTTCCATGCTGAATTTGGAAGGCATGCCTTCCAAAACACATCAGACTGTTGGAAGAGCAATTGCTTCTCACAGTGGCAAAGTGCAGCCCATCAGCACTATATTCTTTCTCTGGAATGTCTGGCTTCTAGGTCTAAGTCCCATTAAATACTGAACTGGGAAAACACTGTGACTCAAGTGCCAAGATCTTTCTTTGGCTGCAACAGGGGTCATGACTTGCTGAGCTTGGGGTAGACCAACCATAGGATTCTTCTGGCATGGGATGGCCTACACAATGCTCAAGGAGAAGGACCTACTGCCTGGCTCTGCAATGAGATGCTGCCCCTTGGAAGGTTTCTGGCTCCATCTTGTGCTGATCTCAGCAGCTCCTCAGCACCTGAGCTTAACTCCTTTGGGAAGAGGATCACAACTTCCCCCACTGCCTGCTCTGGGCATGTGAGCGTGTGTGCTGTGGATGTGGAGATGGGGATGAGATATTGCAGCTGAATAGCACAGTTAACTGTCTGTAACTCTATCTGGACCAGTGCAGAGGTACTCCATAACCCCACCACTCCTTGATTTTGTTATTGGCAATGGCTGATTATTCTCCAGCTATTCTGGATTTCTTTCCTTCACAACACTTTCTCTTCAGCTTGTTATATCTAATGGCAGAAGTTAAGTTGTACTACTAGCCTACAAAATAGACCTGCCTGCTTCCCACACATCTCCCTTTAATGCCACAAAACATTTCACTGATTTTTGGAGCACAGTGGCAATGATTCTATCTCCACCTAGACTCACTGAAAAATAATACACCCACTTTTCATTTTACACCATATTACTTCTAAGAGGGAAAAGGTTTTGCCACTTTCAGCATGATTATATTTATTTTCAAAGGCACTGCAGACATTTTTTTTTTTTTTTTTTTTGCTGTAGGTCTCTGGTCCTTACAGAATTTGCTGGACATATGAAAAAAATAGCAAAAAAGACAGTTTCAGTCTGTGTGATGCATGTGAGAGCATCACACTTGGTTAAGGAAAAAAGAAAATACTACTCATATTTTGTGGGAATGAAAAGAGTGGAGAGAAACCCAAAGAAATGGACAAAAATTATTCCCTTATTCAGTATACCAAAAGTGCAATTGTTCCAAACATATGCAGCTATATATTTTGTTGCAGAAAGAGTATCTTTAAGATGTGCTTAGCTTCCTAATCATAAATTTTATCATTCAGGAGAAAAAAGAGATAGCACCTTGCTGTAAATTTTAGGGTGACAGAAGAAAGACAAGTCTTTGCAAGATCTTTGGCATACAAGAAACAGAAGTCTATTTATTCCATCTACAAATATATTAGGCATTTTCAATAGTTGGGGAAGAAGGGGTTATCAGAAATTTATAAAATAAATTCTGATACTGAATACTACTGTGGTAACACAGGAGATGGAGAACTATGACAGCAGCCTCAAGAACAATCTGCAGCCAGCAATAATTGCAAAAATGATTATAAAGTTGCCATCTGTTTCAGTGGAAACCATTAACAATTTGTGATACTTTGAATATGTAAGCTTCTTAGTGCTCCTGGAAAGTTACAGCACCAAAACTCAATGATTTCACAAGAGTGAGTCCAATATTAGCAACTACAGTTTAAGGGTTATTTCTCCCTCCTGACCTTTTTTTTAAAGTCTTTTAAAATTCAGTGCAGTTGCATAAAGCATTAGGATATTAACTCTTCCAATTGCTTCTCACTATTAAATAGTCACTTATGGTCTCCTCTATGACATAACAGACCTTTTTTTTCCTTCCTTATGAAGTCACTGATAGTGTTTATCTTTAGAATATCTAACAAGTGCTCTGAAATACTTTGTGGAAGATTGACTCTGACTCTTGCTGTGACTTAAGAGAATAATCTGAAGAGATCAACTTTCTTAGATGCCTCATATAAGTGATTAGAGTTAGGCCAAGTCACCAGATGCATAATAACAGTATAAGATTAAAAGATAACATAGAGGTGAGATTTACATATCTGTGCTGTCATGCCAATGGGAAATTTAAAAATCTAATTATATACTTTACAATTCTGACAAACAACAATACAGAGAAACATCAGTCTGCTGTCTGAATATCCGAAGTTAATGCTCTCTTTTCAAATTTGCATTAGAGTATGATCACACATTAGACTACAGATACACTTTTTACCAAATTGCTGACCCAAAAGATGACCATGTCATTTCAAAATGAAGAAAAAATGCAAACTGAGATGATGGAATTATTGACATTTTTTTCTCAGACTGTAAGATGTCCATCTTCACCCTCAACACTATTTCTGGAGACAGAAGAAATGAAATCTATAATTAGATGCTTAGCATCACTCCTTTCATGTTATGTTGATGCTGAGATATATGTTTCAAGTGACTACAGAATATATCCTTACCAGTTTAGTTCTATGAAATATAGAATTTAGTACCTGAGCATATCCTGGGTTTCATTTTGCTTGTGATTTGGCTTAGTAGAAAAATTATATTTAATCTTTTCCAAATCAGTGACATCCTAGTCATTTCTCCAGATATTTGCTAAATTGATGTATTAACCACACTACTATGAGTTCATTTGCAAAGGCTGCTTTGTTAAAACTTTTTGGAAAAGGGAGTAGTAGGAATTGAGGAAAGGAGAAAACGGTGTTTAAGAACTTAGGCTAGAACAGATTTCTTGTCCTTTGAAACTGTGCATATAAGTGTTATTTTTTCTATTTAAAAAGCAAACCCTTTTGTTCTGCTTCTTACTTAGAACTTTCCTGACTAGGCAGGAACTAGTTAACTATCTCCAAAAGAATATAAAATTCAAAGATGTGTGATAATTATTCTTGGGGAGAAAAAAAAAAAAAAAACAAAACAAACATAGAGCATCACACCAAACCCTAAGAATGATAATTAAGAGTCTGAAGTACAAAAGGGTAATGCACTGTCCTCTTCCCCAGTAGGGAAGTTCATTATCAGTGGAATCATGTCATTTGCCCATCTGTTCATAATTGCATTCACTGCAGGAACTAAGTGACGGAAGTGACATCACCCAGGCTTGGCACAGGCGACTCTGTGAATCACACACGCCTTTGGCTCTGCACTGGCACTTGCTCCAGCTCAACCTCTTCAGACTCCATGGCCCGGGGAGCCCATCTGATTTACACCCATTGCCTGGAGGGCTGGCCTGGATCTGATAGCAGGGACAGAAATTTAAGAAATAAAAGTGATGCAGCTTCTGGGTAGGAGTAAAGCCATATTAAGGGGGTAATTACCCTTCAACTGGTTGGAGGCATACCTCTTGTTCTATGTCCTAAACATTGGGTGCTTAACAGCTGCTGTAATATCAATGGGCAATTGAAACAGGCCCTCATTAGATTAGCACTGAGCTTATTGCTGGTGCCAGTCTCATTATTATTGGTGACTAAACTGGCAGATTGTCAGAACGCCTCATGGCGAGATGAGCTTTTGCAGCTCTTTGTTTGTAGTTATTATAAACAATGAAGTGAAAGCAATCCCCTGGGCATAGTCATGTCTCAGATGTTTTTTGCAAGCAGCAATCAGCTTGCAGAAGCAGCAATGGTAAACAACTTCTTATTTTAAGAAGCAATATTAATTAAAACACAAGGCATGATTCTGAAAGAGAACTTGTTAATTATTTAATGTCACCCCCACTATCAAGCCCACCAGTTGGAAATTGTTTCATTTTGCCTCAGATGGGCTCTGCCTGTCATCTGAACCAGTGGAAAATAATGTGTGGTGCCAAGTGCCAAAAAAATAGGCAGTGTACAGCTGGGAGTCATATCCCATTTTAATGTACAATCCAGGTTTATTACGTCTAAAGAATTCTGGATGTGAATAGTAGGCCATATTACATAGTGTGTATAAATGTTAAACTTAATTGGGAACATTACATTCCTCACAAGAATACAGAGACTATTAAGTGGGCTGCAACTGTAGATATTCATGGTTATTGAAATTCCTGACCATCTACTGATATCACTGCATACCAGTAGATGGCTTGGAAACTCTACTCAGTTGCTAAATAGTGTGATTGAAGGGTTTGACATCTGCTAAAACATACATACATTAAGAAGAGAGAGGCTTTTCAAACATCTAGCAAAGCTTCTGCTGCCATGCCTGTAGCACATGAAAAGGCTTCCTACTTTTCTTGAAATACCTATAGGTATGACCAGAGAAAGCAGGACATGAGCTGGAATCATTGGGTCTAACACAGTGCTCAGAGGTAGGCATGGACCATCTGACTTTGCCTCAGTGGAAATTTTAGCCCCTCTGAAAACCACTGGGACTCATTCAGTCATGAAGCTGAGCCCAGGCAGAAGGTCACTGGTACCACTCAAAGGTAGTTCTAGTTTTAATTGAGCTAGAAAATTCCAACATATGAGTTTTTGCCATAAGATGACAGTTTTCTTGTTAGAAGATGAAAAAGTGAACAGAAGTTACAAATACAGAAAAAAATAAAAACCACCATCTTTTTCTATGTCAATAAAAATGTAGGCTTCTTTCAAATGAGTAGCAATCAGTGACTTATTTTTCCAAATTGGTAGACACTGTGCTCTTGCCTCTCAGAGAATAAGATCTGATATATATATGTCTATTCCTACCACTATGTAAACAGAAATAAGGTGAGAAAGGACCTGGCAGAACAGTATTTCAAGACTAAGAATCATCCCCACTCTGACTTCAAACCATCAAAGTGCGATGGCAAAGCTAGTGCTTTAAGGGTCATTAATCTCTGCTGGAAAATTTGTTTGAATTGTCGCCTCAGTTTTCTTAGGACACATACCTAAATTCCAGCCTGGAACAAAAGACCACAGCAGCTCAGGCTTTCAACTCCTATGCAGAGGAAACAAAACTCTGATTAATCAATGTTCTGAGAACATTTTCTACAGGAGAGTCAAACACAACAGTAGGAGAAAAATGGGCAAGCATAAAATAGTTACAGGTATCAATAGTTTCAGTAAAGAGAAAAAGAAACTAGGGAGTAAGCATGCAAGAGTAAGCATCTCGTCCTTACAAGAACATTGATTTACTACCTACTGATTTGAAAAGCAGATCATGTTCCTTTTCCTGCATACATGGTGAAAGAAAAATCTTGGAGTCTGGAGGACAGAGTCTTAACCAAAGGGTCTGCAATATTAATGAATTGCAATTCTGATAAACTGTAAGATACATCAAAGACTGAGAAGAATACAAAGTTTACCAGAGAGGTTAATTAATAATCTGATAGGTAGAGATAAAATAACAGGAGATCCATATCCCAAGTCAATCTAACCCAAAAGTTGACAGGGTGTATCAAGAAGGATGTTAGCCACAGGATGGAGTATATATTGAGGCAGTGTAATCAACATAGTTAGATCTAGCAGTCACTCAGAGCTAATAGTGAAGCAAATATGCTTAAAATGAAGCACCAAGGAATTTAAAAGTAATGTTTCAAATCATGAAAGTGTCTATGAGCTGTTTGTTCCTTTAAGAAGACATTTATGATTTGTGAGAACAAAATGCTGCTGTAAGTTACAATTCTATTATCACCTTGCAACAAACTAAATTGATTACACAATAATGTTTCTATTTTTTCCCCAATCTCTCAGCCATACTCAAAGGTGTCTTAACAATCAATAAAGCAGCAACAGCAGAAGCCACAACTTGTTTTGAATGAGATTTATTTCACCTTCAGTGGTGAAGAGGGTGATGCATCCACTACTGAGAGTATTTTTCTGCCAGGGTCAAAGGTATGGAAATGCTGGCAAACTTAGTTCAGGCACATTTTATCTTTTTCAAGGTGAAAGAGCTGGAGTCAGTAGAAAGTGAGTTGTACAAGATGTTTTTTTCCATGTGTCCACTTCAATATTAACTTGAATTCCACTTTAAGCATTGGCCACCATGAGCTGAAAAAAGAAAAAAATAATTAATCAAGTTAGATCTTATACAAGACAGCCAACTAATAGATCCTTACTTTTCTAATCAGTCATGAACTAACCCATTCTCTGTCACAAAAACTAAATTTGCTGAGATAGTCAGAATGGGTCATGAAACCAATTTTTACTTCAGAAGTTAAAGTTATTTTTCCTACAGCTTAAAATCATTTAACCACTGAAAAAATCTGTCAAAAGAAAAGCCCATTCTTTATTGGCACAAGTCCCTATGTATCAAACTCCATTTGGTAAAACTGTCTATCTTAACAGTTTAAGTCTTCATTTAGGAAAACATTTTTTTTTTTATCATTCATAAACAGTGGAAAGGTCTACAATAATAAAAAAGAAAAACCCAATTGGAACCATAAACTAAACATAGTGCATTCAGCAACTGAGAAAAACAGATTATTTTTTTTTACTTCAATAACTGTAACTTTAGCAAACAGGGATTAACAGAGTGTAATAAATCTTGGATATATATGTGTGTGTGTAATGTCTTCTACCACACTTCTGACTGAAACTCTATTTGAGGAACATGTGAATTTCACTATGCATCTCAAAGGACATGTTAAGATTTTGGACTTTTGCTGGCATCTACCCTCTGGACTCCCTCTGGCATCCACCCAAAATGGACTTTCCTTTGCATTGCAAAAATGGACAGTTGGCATGCACTACCCAGCCATGCATACACATGCCAGCTGCTGAGGTATTTCTGAGATAAACTGATGGGTACCTTAGGTGAAAAACAAGTGGAAAGGCAGCTCTCCAGACATGGAACCAGTAGGGACACTTACATAATATTCTTCTTACACCTCCAAATTGCCGTAGCATAGCCCTATATTTCAGAACAGCTCTCATAATAACTTGCTCCTTCCACAATATTCAAGAAACTAAGCTCTTATAAGAGATCATAGACTTTCTTTATTCATATACTGGATAATGGCAATAACAGTACAAATGTTTCCCAATTCAAAGAAGGAGTTCTATTGGTCAACTGTCAGTAGCATAGTAATCTGTTACTTTGTTACTTACACATCTTTAAAGTACAAAACAATTTAGTGAACAAATACTTGGCAACTCAGGCAGCAATCGCACCAACTTTCCTTTTGCACTGAGAAAAAATAATCTATAAATGTCAATGTGTCGATCAAGAAATAAAAGCAATTCAAACAGAAAAGTTATAAAAGGTTTGTAAGATCAGTATAGAAAGTATGAAATGCAATAGCATCCATCTACTGTCTAATCTATCATATCACAATACTGAATTCAGTACCTTTGTTCCTCCAAGGGACTTCACGTTTTCAAAAGAATGGTAATTATTAGCTGTATTTCAGATCACTAATTTTAAAAGTGATTAAAAATGGTAAAAATTTCACTGCTGAGTTTCACAAAGTAGGCTTTCTGTAATGAAAACTTTCTGGCAACATACAAGGCACTGAGACGTTCGGTCCTTTTTACTTCCAAGCAAGAATATGAAAGTAAAATTCAGTCGTAATTCACATGAAATTTCCCTGTATATGAAACAGTCGCTCCGTCAGTTAAACACTACTGTAGCACTTAAAATCCAAACTTGAGCTTCAATCTCTGTCATAACTCCTTTGAAATTTGCTAGGATCTGTAGCCTTCAAACATTGTAGTAATCAGACCAGATTAAAGATTTTTGTTTATGTTATCAGTAAGGAATTTTGTCCTACTTTTGTGGCATTCCAACCCTGAATGACAGTTAGCCTGTTTTTCACATAGTTCCTGACACTCTTATCTTAGACAAGACAATGTTACCTGAGACAACCTATATATGCCCTTTAGGTGATGGGCTGTTTGCCTGCCAGTGTGGACAAGCTGTACATCTCTATATTCTATATGACTGTCTAGAACATTTTTCAGAAATTACCTGAGATCAGATGGCCAATAGAAATCTTCCATTATCAATGGTCCATGTGGTAAGGAATTCTGCCTTTTGAAATTTCTTTTGCAGTTGTTATTAACTGTGCTGAGGTATTCTTACTTGTAGGTCCTAGACATGGATATCTAGGTCTTATGCAGCATTGAGTAGTCTGTTTACAAGTAATTCCTCTGCTGCTTGTACTGTTGATTATTTTTTGTAATGAATAGGAGAGAATGAGACAGTCTGTATGAGAAGCATAATTTAGTCCTCCACCTCCTCAGTCTTAGCTCTAAATTTCCATGTTCAGGAGGAGCACGTCAAGGAATGTTGCATGATTAAACATTGCCAGGTAACACCATCCCCACTTGTTTTGCCTTTTCCATCAGTCTCTTTGTTTCTTCAATGCTGGCTCTGGTGTCCTGTTATTTGGCAGTCAATCGTCTGAATTGTCCTGTAATGTACAGTGGCTCATTGTCTGAAGATAGCATGCCTTCAATTTCCTGATCACATTCCTTTCCAAATTGTCTTCCCAGAAATAAAAGTAGCAATTGATTATGGCTATCCTGTTATTAAAATGAACAGTCCTGACTCTCTGCTGTAAGTTCACTATGTCTTCTGTACACTTAACACTTACAAATAAAGTCCACAATATTTTGATAGTACTTTCAGTACTTGCTTCTTTCAACCTGACTTAGCCCATAGCATTGGCAACTTCTTTGAATATAGGCACCAAGTCCTGCCTCATGTATTGCCAGACTGTACTGGACCTCTTTTTCAGAAACAGAAAGGGACTGTGGAATGCTAATAAGCTCTTCTCCCAATTCTTACCAAATACCAGTATTGCATTCTTCAAGGTGTGTTCTGCTAAAAATATCTTCTTTCAGCAGTGGCTTATCAGAAAATTTGTTCTCTTTTTCACATCACAGCACTAGAGTGTCAGTATGTTTTGGAGTTTTGGAGATGAACAGAAGAGTGGCTTCTTCCAACAAGATTTCTTTCGACAAGTTCTTTATACTTGTTCAACTTGATATATGTCTTGTATCCAAAGATGCAGATTGTAGTGTCATATTGTTCCACTGAAAGATCAAACCCCACACCTTTTCTAGCTAAGCTTATACCATTTCTAGGATAACACTCTGGAAGGAAAGGGAGGCCAAGAAAGATGGTCATTTTTTAAATGCCACTTCTTCCAAGCCCAAGACAGGTGCATTCCTTTGAGTAAAAAATCAGGTAGAGGTGGTAAAAGACCTGCATGGATGAGCAAGGATATTCTGAAGAAAGTCTTGTGGAAGAAAGAAATGTACAGTTTGTGGAAGGGACTTGTCACTTGGGAGAACTATAGGGACATTGTTGGGGTATGTAAGAAGGCAACAAGAAAGGCCAAAGCCCTCTTAGAACTTAAAACTGGCAAAGGAAGTAAAAGAGAACAAGAAGAGCTTCTTCAAATATATCAGCAGTAAAAGGAAGACTAGAGAAAATATGGGCCCAGTGCTGAATGATGTGGGAGCCTTGATAACAGAGGATGCAGAGAAGGCTGAGTTGCTGAATACCTTCTTTGCTTCAGTCTTTACTCCTAAATATAAGATATTTTGATAAAAGAGAGGAAGCCTGGAAGAGGGAAGATGCTCCACTAGTCAATGAAGAATGGGTCAGAGATCAGTTATGCAGATTGAATACACACAAGTCCATGGCCCTGATGGGATGCACCCAAGAGTTTTGAGAGAGCTGGCAGGTGTTATAGCCCTACCACTCTCCATAATTTTCAAAAGATTATGGCAAACAGAAGAGGTGCCTGAGGACTGGAGGAAAGCCAATGTCATTCCAGTCTTCAAAAAGGGCAACAAGGAAGATCCAGGAAATTACAGACCAATCAGCTTCACCTCCATCCCCAGAAAAATGATAAGAGTGTCTATTTTGGAGGTCATCTCTAAGCACATGGAAGGTTATGAAGGTTTTCGGGAGTAGTCAGCATGGATTTAACAAGGGGATATCATGCTTGACTAAACTGATAGCCTTCTGTGATGTTGTGACTGAATGGATAGATGAAGGGAGAACAGTGGATGTTGTCTACCTTGACCTTAGCAAGGCTTTTGACAGTCTCCCAACACATCTTTGTGAGCAAGCTCAGGAATTGTGGGATAGACAGTGGACAGTGAGATGGATTAAGAACTGGCTACACAATAGAGGCCAAAGAGTGGTGACCAATGGTGCAGAGTCCAGATGGAGACCTGAAACTAGTGGAGTCCCCCAGAGATTTCTGGGTCCCTTCCTGTACAACAACTTTATCAATGACCTTGATGACGGGACAGAATGTCTTCTCAGCAAGTTTGCTGACGACACGAAACTGGGAGGATTGGCTTATACACCTGAAGGCTGTGTGGCCATTCATCAGGATTTGGACAGACTGGAGAGATGGGCAAAGAGGAACTTAATGAGGTTCAACAAGAGCAAGTGCAGAGTCCTGCACCTGAGAAGGAACAACAAAATTCATCAGTACAGTTTAGGAGGCAATCAGCTAGACAGTAGCTCCTTGGAAAAAGACCTTGGAGTCCTGATAGACAAGTTATCCATGGGATAACAATGTGCCCTTGTGGCCAAGAAGGCCAATGGTATCCTGGGGTGCATTAGGAGGTGTGTGTCCAGCAGATCGAAGGAGGTTCTGCTCCCCCTCTACTCTGCCCTAGTGAAACCTCACCTGGAGTATTGCATCCAGTTCTGATCTCAGTTCAAGAGGGACAGAGATCTACTTGAGAGAGTCCAACAGATGCTATAAGGATTATTAAGGTACTGGAACACCTGCCTTAGGAGGAAAGGCTGAGACCTGGGGCTTTTTAGTCTGGAGAGGAGAAGACTGAGAGAGGATTTAATTAATTTTTATAAATACATAAGGGCTGGGTGTCAAGAAGGCAGGGACAACTTCTTTTCACCTGTGCCATGTTATAGGACAAGGGGCAATGGATTCAAGCTCAAGCACAGAAAGTTCAACCTCAACATGTGGAAGAACTTCTTTACTGTAATGGTTACAGACCACTGGAAGAGACTCCCCAGAGAGGTTGTGGATTCTTCTTCTCGGAGACCTTCAAGACCTGTCTGGATGCATTTCTGGGTGATCTGACCTTGTTTTGGTCCTACTCTGGAAGGGGCCTTGGATTCAATGATCTTTGGAGGTCCCTTCCAGTCCCTAATATTCTCTGATTCTGTGATTTCCTTTTCCATTAAGGTTGTATATCTAATGAGATACTGGATTAACAGCATTACTCTTTCTGGGTTTCCCTCTGAAGCATTACTGCCTTCTCATAGATCCTCTATTGCCAGAAGGTACTCCTTATTCTTTACTCTTTCATATGTCAGCTCCTGAATTGATGACTGGAACCCTGACACATCCTATATGTTCACTGTCTCGGGGTTCAGTGGTGGCTGAGTAGAAGACAATATTTACTTTTTCATCACAGAGTTGTATGTCCTACAAGAGACCTTTTTTATTTTAGCATAATGTTGCAGACTGTCATAAAGTTTTTTATAAATAGGTAGACTAATCCTGCAGTCATGAAAAGTCTAGTGATTAGGGGGCATTCTAAGAAAATCTACCTTCAAACCCATATTCCACTTAAAATTGTGCCTCTTGCACTCCCAACTGGATATATATGCCCCGCATACAGCTATCACCACAGCCAGGTCCTAGAAGTTTGTCTGCAGGTCCCAGACCACCTCAAAGAGAGTGCAATGGGTGACCTCAAGGACAGCAGTTGTGAAAAAAAACTAGAACAAGCCTCGGTAATCAGAGAATCATAGAATATGTCAAGTTATAAGGGACCTATCTTGCAGGACTGTCTAAAACTAATTCATTGTCCAGATGTTCCTTGAACTCTGAAAGGCTTCATTCCATTAATACTTCCCTGGGGAGCCTGTTCAACTGACAGACCACCTGACAGGACTGATAAAGTCCATGATTTAAAGTAAAGCATGGATTGCAATGAAGCACAATTTTCTAACATAAAAAAAAAAAAAAAAAAAAAAAACCAACCGATTCTTAACCACTCCTATTCATGGACCTTTGATAGATCTGAATCTGTCATGAGAACTAGCTGTCATTAGGCATTAAATGATTCCCACAGCATCCTTTGATATGTGTATATCTTTAAAGACTGTTTATTTGAGAAAAACTGAACGACTTTGTTGGGTAAACATCTGATATAAGGGGCTTTCATTTTTGACAATTTCAGTTTTTCTGTATTCCACCTGATTATCTAGTCCCAAACTCTCATTTAAGAGTTGTCACAAACTAGCATCTTTTCATTTTTGGTCCCAAACTCTTTCTTGGCTTTACTCAGATGTTACTAAAGAAGTAATAAAGGTTTCCACTATGTAAAGTTATGTAGTTGTAATTCTTTAACACTTCTTGTTTTTCAGTGCTCGTGTTCTCAATGGCTAGTTGTTTGAATCCTATGTTGAAATTCACATAAGCTGTGATGTCAGCTGAATGCTTTTCTTGTCCTTTCTAAGGTGTATTGATTTCAAAAAGTGGGGGTTTATGTGGGTTACTAGGGGACTTTTTTGCATAAGTTCCTCCAGGACAAATGTGGGTGGGAGTGCTAATTTAACATCAGACTGATTACTTGTCATAAATCTTTATTTACAATAGTGTATGTGGGCTGCAGTTCATGTTCTCCTCTTTCTCTCATACATTATTGCCAAAGGTTTATTGCCAAAGGTTTGCTTTTTATAAATCTGATGACAGTCTGTATCCCATCCTCCCAATATCTAGTCTCGGATTTTTATTGTAAAAAATCATCATTAGTTAAATATTTTTCCATTCTAAAAGGGTTATTAGTATTACTAGGATTGCATTAGAGCTTTCTCCACAGTCCAGCTCAAATAAAATATTTCAACTATATATATGAAACTATTGCAGTGTTGTAAACATGAATGAAAAACTGTCAGGTTTTTAAATACAAGTGTATTCAGAGTCTATGGAAGATTTTTTTCTTCAATGAATACGTAAAAACTTCATGTGCAAATGTAAGGCAGCTACAGCATTATCTCAGAATAACACTAGTTCACATATACTACTGTTAACTTTCATTCTGAGTTCTTAGGGTGGATTTTTGTCCTTGAGACTGAACAGGTTCTCTCTTCTTGATAATGGAAACATTTTCCTGTTGTGAAATTCATTTCTGCGGTTAATATATCTTTCTGGTTTGATTTCTGAAAATGAAAAGGAGTCTTTTGTCACATTTCCAGGTTCTAGGTTAATGGTAGATTACTCAGTTTAAAAACATAGAAAACTATTTCATCATGTAATTCACAACTCAAAATCAGATTGGTAAATAAAATACAATAATCTGTCATGCTCTAAATCAAAGTGATCGAAATAAATTTTTCATTTCTTACAGTGTTTCTGGTGTCATTATCTTACCTTTTTCACTGACCACTTATAAGATAAAATGAAAATTTTGCTTCATTTTTTTCAGGCTTACAGTCCATGTTGAGGTCTGAAATCTACATATAAGCCAAGAAACTAAATTTTAACAGACACTTGCACTACTTCTACACCCAGTCACACTACCCTATTAAAAATTTCTGATGTTATTCTTACCAGACTACTCATTGGCACCACATTTTATTTAATATGTTAAGTAAAAATATTGATAGACTCCAGAAAGTAGAATAATCATAGAAATGGGAGTGTAAACTCACCCATGTAAACAATGCTGCTGTCACTGTCTTTCCACTTTTGAGCATACATATTGATTCATTGGTTCTTTTTACAAACATTTAATCTGTAACTATTTTTTCCAAGTTCCTTCAGGAGTGAAGATCTCCCTTGGGAAACTAACAACAAAAGAAAAAGGAAAAAAAACCACCCCAAAACCTAATAAAATAAAATAAAAACACACACACCCCACCCAAAACAACAACAAAACCAACAACAAAACAAACAAACAAAAACAAACAAAAACCAACCAAACAAACAAAAAAACCCCAAAACCCAAACAAACAAACAAACCCCAAACCAATAAAGGAAAAAAAACACTGAGAAAATGCATTCTGTATGATACCTCATAATGTCCCACATAAACACATGCCAGTTCCCTTAGGAGAAGCTATACAGTACATGGGAGAGAGGGAAAGTGGAAGATGAAGTAGGATTCTGGAAATATATGTTTCAGTAAAATATGCACCTGCTGTTGCTTCCAGGAGACAGTACAAATCTTAATGGATCATTCTGTGAACCATCACATTTTTTTGCCACTTAGGGAACAATTAAAACTAAGCCACAAAGGAATGCAGTGTTAGGCCATGTGACTCATGAATACAATGGTGACATAAGTTACTTACTGAGAACTCATTACATATCACACTGTTAATACATAACAATAATGCCTTCACTAGGAAACAACAATATTAACACTTCCACCCTGTGAAAGGAAAATAATTTATATTATATTGTAAATACAGGTTTATCAGCTGTAATTCACATCATTTTGTCTTCCCTCCTTCACAGTATTATATGCAATGGATCCTATCTCTAGCTTAAGATCATGATAAAGATACAGAGTAAAGAAATAAAAAACTACACCTGCTCTTTCCAGTGCTAACTTTGCCATTAGATGTTTATTAAAACAGCCTTTACGTTGTGAAAATTCTACACGAAATTTTCCAAGATGAACTGTGTAATGTTTCAGATGTGCTTTCATTGTTACTGGAAGTGTTTGCTTTCTAATAATTAGAATCATAGAAAGGTTTGGGTGAGATATTGTCAATAAGAAAAAAAAAAAAGTTAAGTGTATTCATAGACATAGTTTCATGATCATCAGCTTGAATCAGGAAGAAATTTATCCCTGTGGAGTATTAGGTATATAACGTAGGCTTTATTACCTCTTCCAAAGCTTTTGGCACTGACCTTTGGTAGACATGAGGTCAACTGAATGGACCTATTAGCCTTTTTTGCTGTAGTAGTTGCTGTGTGCCTGTAGTTACAGAGTGAGTTATGGAATGCAAAAGTATCATCTCCAGTAAAATGGCCATCACCCTACCCTCTAATGCAGGTTTGTTAATGGTGCATGACTCATTGACCAAGTTTTTCTCTTCTGTATTCCAAATGTTACTTCCAAGAGTTCAGAGAAAATGTAATATTCATGCGGTCTTACATTATGCTTCTAGACCTGTAAATGCAATCAGATAAACTTGAAGGATGTGGCCCTCCAACTTTATGTTTTCCATTTTGCCATATTCTTACATTTGGAGAAATTTGTAGACTAAGAATAAACATGAATGGGGAAGGAAGGGTGGAATTGATAGGACACAGGTGTCTTACAAAAATGCAGCAGTTTATAGAACAGATCCCAGAACATGGTAATGTACTGAGATTAGGATCAATTTCTGGAGCACACAACTCTTCTTAAAATAAAGAGACAAAGACATTCTGCATCTTGGCAGTGTTCACATTCACAAAGGATTTTCTAAAACCTAAGGTGTAGTTCAGTGTCTACTTCCCCATGAATTGAACTTATAATACATGATGTGCATAAACAAACTCTATAACACGTGGAAGGTTATAAAGCAGGTATGTTTATTATGGCACCAGGCATGTGGGGGATCTCTCCACCTAACACACGTGCTGGGGTTCAACAGCAATCAATTCTTATAGAAAGATTACATACGTACGCATTACATTTCCAGGAAACCTATTACCTATTCAGCAGAATTCCAAGAAGTCATTATCATAGCTCTCCACCCATTATCACATGTGCACATCCTCATGGTAGTGGGCTCTTGTCATCCTCCGGTGGTCTCTGGGAGGAAGATTGAAGTCTTCCTCTTAGTTGCACTTTTCAGCTTTCTACTTTTTGGCATGCCTTGCGGTCCTTTACCAGTTCAGACTTGCTTTGATAGTTTCCCAGGCTATGTTACTAATGACTATATTGTTTTATAACTTCAAGCCTGTTATCCTGATCCGCTGTTACTATGTGCCTTACGAACAGCTACATTGTTTATTTCACTCCTCAAGTCATACAGAGGGTTCAAAAACAGTTTGCAAACTTTGGCCATTTCTACATGAGGTCAATAAACAACACTGTTTAGAACAGTATGGAACTCCCAGAAGCTTTTGCTATGTAATAAGTAACTAGCATATATATGTCTAAATGGTGCAAATACACTGCCATGTAAAAACCTCTGAGCCATATAAGGTTCTAGAAGAAATAAAGGATTATTATGATGCATCTCTGCGAGGGTTAATTAACCTAGGCTATGGTGTACTGATATCCAAACTCATGTATTCATATTTTGCCTGTCATCTAGAAACAACATGAGGAATATGGCCTAGAAGTGTAATGAAAATGTGTTTTGACATAACATAACATAACATGCCTTACGTCAGAAGATATGCTATTGTAATTTGGAAGGTATCTTTGTTCTGTCCATGGAATCAATATTTCAATACAATTTTTGCTGACAAGTTTAAATTATTATTTTTTGAGGAAGCTTTGCTATTATTGTTTTGTTGGAGTTTTTTGTCTTGTGTCTTTTTTATGTGGAGTAGGTTATAAAATAATGTGAAATAAAGGTTATTGCTCTGCTCTGAGGGTTTTAGAAATTCCATTCTGATGTGCTGTATCTGGAAGAAGCTTTAATTACCTCTGTTCTTGAAGTTCCTATGTACTGCCTTATTCAGACTTCCCTTGAAACCATAGCACTCGTGGCCCCGGGTAGTTCAGAGTACAGGATACTTTAGGTTTTACTGCTGCAGAGGAGCACAATGTGAATTTTTAATGGGACCTATTCACTGTTTCCCTTTTCTTAGCTAGGCATAATACCAGTTTCGGGGAAAGAAGAAGAGGTGATGGGAGTAAAAAGCAAATTCAGAAGGAAAATAGAGTAGCCATCCATCGAGTAACACCTGAAGCTATCTCTTAAGGGTAAAGCTGGTGTTGTTCTGTTATATCTCATTTCAGTAAGGCCTGGCATAAAAAGGGGCTAAAAAAGGAGCCTAAAAGACATGAGAAAAAAAGAGGGAGATAGATTTAATCAGACTGACTGACAAAGTTAATATATATTCTCTATGAAAGAGGAGTCTCCAGGGTCATGGTTTCAGTGTTGAACAAGAACTCAAGAAAGTTTAGAGAGCTAGATTGAGTCAGAATTGATTTTTCTCTGTTTACTACATTCCCCAGGTGAAAAGTTAATGAACCAAGGCTAAAGCATAAAGAAGGGATAGGTTACTTGGAGGACTGTGATAAAAATATCATCCAGGTAGATCAGGGATGAACTTTCATAATCCAGACCAGGCGTCTCACTAGCCACAGAAAGGAGGAAGGAAAAACATACTGACAATGTAAAGTGCTCTGTGATGATATGCTGTTCCGTGATGATATGCTGTTCCAACCAGAAAATACATGGAATCTCAACACTGTAAGAGCATTTGGATACCTCTTTAACTGTAGATAAGCAGGTAATTGACTGCAGCCTTTTGACAGGTCCATGAAGCCTAAGGTAAAGGTTTTAGTATCAGAACTACAGTTTCTAGGGAGAAGTACCAGGAGTCAGAAGCCTGGGCTGTTAATTAGGTCTGAGAGATTTGGATCTCCGAGGCTCACTAGCCCTGTGAAATCGACCTCACTAGTATGACACAATGTTTTCCTCCCATCACTGCTTCTTCTCACTCATCCATGACAGAGATGCTGCATGAAAAATTATGTGTTCTTTGGTCCCAGCATTTACATTTTATCTTCTTAATACCAAACAGAGAGTAAGGCTTGGACCCTGCTTTGCATACCTTCCATGCAGCCTTTTCTTCTTCCTTTTAGAGCACAGAAAATTTAACAAAATCCATCGACTCTTGTTAATGTCTTACCTGTTCATCACAGAAAGTCCAGAGCAACATTTAAGACTTTTTTTGATCCAGGAAAAGTGAAGAAATCAGTGCTGTTTGATTAAACCTGAAAGGGATCATTTTGGATGTTGAAGATAATCACTGAAAAACTTGCAAAGATTTTTCCTAATTTCTTTTTTCTTCTAAAGGATTGTATCAGTTATTGATGAATACTTTGTTAGAAAATCTTTTCATAAAGTAAGTCACAACTAGTGAACATGAACAGCATAATCTCTGTCCTAGTTTGTGTTGAATTATACCAGTGGATTAAGTGATTAAAAAAAAGACACAGGTTCCATAGCCTAGTCATTAAGATATTCATGAATTATATTAAACACAATATATCTTACTCTCAGAGTGTTGAGATTTTAGTGTGATTTTGACCATGATCTGTCTCCCATTTTTCCAAAAAATGTCAGCATATTCACTCACACTCTTGGGATAAATTGAAAACTATTTCTTCTCAAAATCTTGAAATCTTGTTTTGGATTAAAAGGTTTTTTCTCTTTGAATTATAGATTCCTTTTGAATTTAGAAAAAAAATGTTCAGTTCTAACATTTTTAACTCCAACAATGTCAAGAAAAGGAGGGTAATTAAAGGAAATCTTAGGTATTTCTTCTGTTGGCTCTGTCATTCATATTCCCTCAACTTGTCTCTGGTTAGTGTAGTCCCCTTAAAATGTCTTTAGGATACTCATAAAAAATTCTGGGATCAGTTACAAGAAAAATGGTGAAGCTTCTCAGAACAGGCAAGAAGAACAAGAAGAAGCAACATGACTCTGATCCTGATATCTATATATAAAATACATCACATCAGCAATGTGAATCTATCAACAGTATTTTCTTAAAACAAGAAGACTGGAAGGCAAGAGACTGAAGTGGGTCAAGCAGAAGTTCTGCATTGAAGATAGACAAAGGAGTTGAGAGACAGTGGTGTCTCTTAAAGTACATTATTCTAAT
>JANHGN010002917.1:117727-134413 GCA_024605025.1 Megaceryle maxima | reverse complement strand
TTTTGTTTCCATAAATTATCCAGTCTGCTTCTCACATAAATGATGGGATGATGCCTCTGGTGTTAAGGAAGATAAAACCTTCATAATGTCATAGGACATATTCAAGGAACAAATACTTCGAAGCTTGTGAAGCATAAAGTATCTAATGTTCTTTGACACCTTCAGATTTAGCCAACAGGATAGAAATTTTGAGCACTGTAGTTTGGCAATTAGAAGCCCAAAGTAGGAATTCAGAAGTACATTGGAAGATGTCATCAAATATTAAATCTGCCAGTGCTCTGAGCTCTCATATTACAAAGCAATGGCAAAAACAGTCAGCTAGAGTCAGCCACATACTTGAGGTTTTCATGGCTTTTGATGGAAAGCAGATAAAAGCTAGAGTCATGAAAACATTCTGCCCTCAAAGAAGACCACACAGGTGTCCCATCCACTGACTTTTTGTCACTGTACTTTTTAAATTTTTTTTTCCCAGTAAAATTGATTGTACCAAAATGACCCACAAAGGCTTAAAATGGAAAACTCACCTGAAAAGAAGTACATCTAACCATTCAAAAGACATGCAACACACAGGATACTGTCCTTTTTTAAACTAACCAATCATAATTTTTTAAATAATTTTTCTGTATCATGTATGACAGTTTGCTTTATGATGTCATGCCTGAGCAATCACAGAGCCATAATTGCATAGCTATGACTCATTGCAAACCAATCAGTGTAGTCAGTTTCCTAATGCTATTTTCTACTATAACATTGTTATTGTAAAGGCAGGAATTCTTTAATCATCAAATTGAATGACTGCCAAGAGCTCATTTTATTGACCATTAAACATGCTTCTGTTTAGAAGAAATGCTACAACAACATCTTTCCAATAGTGAATTTTTTCAGCAGTGTTTTTTTCATAGGACAGTATGCAATTAAATGAGAGGTCAAAAAAAAAAAAAAAAAAAATTAATCTGCAAATGTGCAGGACGTTCACAAATGAAGGTACTAACCCAAACTGCGCTAAAATCTCTAGTAAAGCTTACTTCTTTTAAAAAAGCATTGTATCAAACCCCATGCAAGCAAACAACAAAATGCATATTTTCATTGACAAACACTAAAATTTCTCAGAGATGACTCTTCCAAAAATTGAAAGTAATATCTACACCTGAATACCACTGCTGCATGTCTTTTGGTGTTTGCAACCTCTTGGCAACTCAAATGTAATTTTCAGAAAGTCCACAGTTTTAGAAAATTAAATGGAAACTGGTAAATCCCCTGCTGAATTATGGGAACACTTTTTAATGACAATATTAGTTTCCTCTCACTGACAGAGGATTCCATTAGAGGTACACCATGATGCTGCTTTATTCAGAAAATAATTTTCCACTTGCTGGAAAGAGGTATCTTGGCAGATACTTCAATAATATGAAAACTGAGATTAAATAAGTAGACAGCCATACTCAATTTAGAGGAAGAACAGTGGGTTGGTTCCCAATTTTTGGAAAACCTGTACACAACCTTATGCCAGTACCTGAGTAATTCTACATCTGCAATTTCTGAGAACACTTGCAGCCCCATTCAGCAAAAATTACCCTATTTACTAAAATACAACCTCTGTGGACATTTAGACCATGAAAAAATATGTAATTATGTTATTTTTTATCTTTGAACACACGGTAAGTCTAGAGTCCATAGGAATCTCACTGCATTGACCTGTCAGTACCAACTAATGATTTCCTGCCATTTTCTCTTTTCCTTGTTCAGTTTGCCAAGAAAAATGTGCAGAGTAAAACTAAAATAAAGCCTTTTTCTAAGGCAGTAAAAAAAAACAAAAACAAAAACAAAAAAAAAATCTCCTTTGCAGCTCCATAAACATCAGTAGAATCATTATGATATTTGTCACTACATAACCAATCCAATCAATGATAAAGAAAGGGGAAACAGTGCAGTCTAATAATGTACTTTAAAAAAGGATGTGCTTATACAACAAAACAAATCTGATTATATGAGTCTGTAAATATGCAGAGGTTTTGTTTGCTACCAGTTTGCAAGCTGAGATATCCTTTTAACTGTCATGAAAAGTAAAATAGGCATTATTAGCAATAAGGAACCACAAGAAGTACCAAAAAAAAAAAAAAAGAAAACAGCATTTACATGCTGGAAAAGAAAGGAAAGGAGGGAGTATCACAGTATCACAGTATCACAGGGTGTCAGGGGTTGGAAGGGACCTTGGAGATCTTCGAGCGCAAGTCACAGGCGGGTTTTGAAAATCTCCAGAGAAGGAGATCCCACAATCTCTCTGGGAAGCCTGTTCCAGTGTTCTGTGACCCTTACAGTAAAGAAGTTCCTCCTCATGTTAGAGGTGGAACCTCTTGTGCTCCAGCTTACATCCATTCCCCATTGTCCTATCACAGGGCACGAGTGAGAAGAGGCTGTCACCTTTCCTCTTGACACTCAGACCTCACATATTTATAAACATTTATCGAATCCCCTCTCAGTCTTCTCTTCTCCAGATTAAAGAGCCCCAGGTGTCTCAGCCTTTCCTCATAAGGCATGTGTTCCTTTCCCTTAATCATCCTTATAGCCCTCTGTTGGACTCTCTTGAGTCTCTCTTGAACTGGGGAGACCAGAACTGGATGCAATATTCCAGGTGAGGTCTCACTAGCACAGAGTAGAGGGGCAGCAGAACCTCCCTTGATCTGCTAGACACACACCTCCTAATGCACCCCAGGATACCATTGGCCTTCCTGACCATAAGGGTACATTGCTGTCCCATGGAGAACTTGTTGTCTACCAGGACTCTCCACAGGGCTGCTCTTCAGCAGATCACCTCCCAGTCTGTACTGGTGTACTTTATTATTCTTCCTCAGATGCAAGACTGCACTTATCCTTGTTAAACCTCATTAGGTTCAGCTCTGCCCAGCTCTCCAGTTTGTCCAAGTCTCAATGGATGGCCACACAGCCTTCAGGTGTATCAGCCAAACCTCACAGCTTCCTGTTGTCATCAAACTTGCTGAGAAGACAGTCTGTCCCATCATCAAGGTCATTGATAAAGATGTTGAACAGGACTGGACCCAGCACCGATCCCTGGGGGACTCCACAAGTTACAGCTCTCCATCTGAACTTGGCACCATTGACCACCACTCTTTGGACTCTATTGTCCAGCCAGTTACTAATCCATGTTACTATCTGCTCTTCTATCCCACACTTCCTGAGTTTCTCCACAAGGATGTTATGGGAGACTGTGTCAAAAGCCTTGCTAAGGTCAAGATAGACTACTTGTCACACTACCTAGTGGAGCAGAAGCTGAATGAGCAGCATGGCATTAGATGCCTCTACATCTTGTAGCATTTGTCAATGCTAACCTTTCATGAAAGACACCAATAAAGGAACTGGGTATTGAAAATATTCCAAAAAAAGAGTTTCTTTATTAGCACACAAATAACCTCACAGATATGGCAGAGAGACAAGAGTGTATGACATACTTGTCTAAAAGAAGGAACCAATCCTTGCTTTGTTGAAAGAGTTGAATAAGGTTGTTGTTTAGTGTTTTGCTAGCTGCTATTGTAGTTGTGACAGTTGTGAAGATTGCATTATAAGTGATAATTAAGCTGAAGAAAAGAGAATGACAGCCTAGTGATGGACAGTCAACTACTGAGGCAAAATTAAATGGATGAGGGACAGTAAATCAGAAATGTCAGCATCCGAGAAACCCTAGCCATAGAAACCAGAGTGCAGCAGATTTTAGTAGAAAGGTTACTTTTTTCCTCTCCTCTTAAAAAGATAGTCCTCAGAAAAGAAAACAGCTATAATTACTTTCAGGAGGCTGAGGGCATCCATCAGCACTGACCAGCACCCATCCTTGCCCTGATGAGCCCTACTGGGAGTCCCAACCAGGCCCTCTCAGTCTAAGACCTGATGGTCTCCACTCAGTCTCTTGAGACATATTTCCTGAAATTCCTGACTTGGTCCTCCAGATTCTGGACTGATTTTGGACCAGATTTGACATCTGTCATGTGCTTGATCATCACAGGATTGTAGATGAACCCTGTCCCTGTCTGTACTTTGTCTTGGATTCTGTAGACAGGGGCCCTGCCTATGTTGTCCAGCTACTAACTCAGGCCTGCTCATGGACCTGTCCCATTCTCACTGCTCCTGGTACCTGCTAAGGCAGGAAAGGATGCAAGGAGAATGAGTCCCATATTCTCTTTTCCTCATCCACCAAAAAATCCCTTAATGTGACAGCTGTGTGTATATGTACACCAGAGCAGGTACATGGTAGAATACATTTGTGTATAAAGTATGGTCAGGTATAGCTTCTGGTGGAAAGCAATCAAAGGAAATAAGAAATACATTTGGAAACAACGGTGGAGTACACATGGGGACCCTAGGACATCATGAATGCCTCCCAGAAAACTTCTGACCTTGAAGACAGTGCCTGACACAAAGGAAGGAAGAAATCAGTTAGTAGGCGTTTTGAAAGAGGGAAAAAGCAATGGGATATAGGAGAAACTGTAGAAGAACAAATTTGATTTTATAAATGAGCATTTTCAGGAAGAAAAAAATCCAAACAAACAAAAAACCCCAACAAAATCCAAACAAACAAACATTCAAAAAAACAACAAAAACAAAGCCAACCAAACAACCAAAAAACAAAAACAAACAAACAAAACCACAAAAAAACCCCTCCCACAAACAAACAAACAAAAAATACAACACAAAAAAACCACACACATGATGAATTGGTCCAGATTGGAGAGTAACACTCCAAACTGACTTCAACAGGAAGGAAAAGCTGGACAATGTGGCTGAAGACTTCATGTTTAATACTAGCACGTCCATCCACAGAGCAAATCTAGGAATGAAAACTGTGAAAATTATGTGCATACATGCAAGTAAGAGTCTGAAAAAGATGCAGAAAGGCACTAGTCGAACATTGGGTAAATGGGTAAACATTGTCACTGTGTTCCCCTCAGGACTAATTAAAGCTAACAATATCAAACAAGATGAAATCCTACAGTATTCAAGTCCCTTAGAAAGATAGTGATTGGTTACCTTTTCAAGTAATGTCATCCAACCATCACATGACACCTTTTAGTAGATGAGATGTGGTTGCCTTTATTTACTTTATCTAGACCTTATATAACTATTTTTATTTTCCTTTAAGGTCCAGTACGAACCTAAAATTATGTACTGTATTTTGGACATTCAGATAAATATTTTGGGAAGTTTTTGTCCTCACTTTGAACTCATAGAGCTCTAATGATAAATAGGTATCATCAAGGGACTTGTCAACAAAGTGTGCAATGAATCAAAATACAAGTCTACGAAAATGCCACCCACAGCACAATACTTCGGAGCACCAATAGTGTAGCCGGTTTCCTATTAAAGGAATTACATGGTGTAGTTTCAAAAGTTTACACTGGAGCTAGAGAGGAAAATATTCTGTTAATCACGAGTAACAGTAAAAGCTCTATATCATCTGGAAATTAACCTGAAATTTTGAAGGGATTGGTGGTATTACCAGAAAATAAATGAGTGTCATATTCCTCACTGAAATTTTTCTAATCTCTACCTAAGAATATTTAAAATGAACAAAACTTTGCATCATAGTATAGAAGATCCATGATTGCAAAGTTATTAATTTAGTTTTCCTAATTAGAGATGACTACTTCAAGCATACTCTTATGATTTTTAATAATAACCTACAGGCTGCTTAAAAAAATACTACAGACCTTCATCTGGTCACAGTTGCACAAGTATATAAACACAGATAAGTAACTAAAGCTACACACAGTGTGGCAGAGTTGGTGTCCAGACATTCAATTTTAACATGAAAATAATGTTTAACATGTATTGTAGGATAGATCAGATTCAAACCATAAATGCAGACTCTTTGAATGCCTGCAAAGCAATGTTTAGAAAGTCAATGAGTCCTGCTCTTTCATATCCAAAAAGTGAAGATGGATGTTTTCTTTGCTAGTAATGTCAGCTGTTGCCATAACATTCCTCCTCTGTAGCTTCCCCACAGATTCTGTGGCAAGATTTGGGTTAAGATTTTCTTCTGTGTTGTCCCATTATAAACTTTCAGACTTCCTCAATCACTCAAATGCTATTTTCTCTTTAGGCTGCTCTTACTCAGCCAGGACATCCTGTCAGGATGCTTTTCAGCAGGCTTTTTGAGTATGGTAGTTAGAAGTCATTAGTAATGACTGCATTATGAAGCTGTAGAAAGAACCAACAACACTTTCCTATGTGATATCTCAAATTTCTGTACTGAGCTTTGTTCACATTAATTAAAATACATTTTGGTTACAATTAAAACACTGCTTAATAAGTACATTTGTTGCCAAACAAGTCTAAACAACCTAAAATGATAAATGACAAATATTTCTTAACAATACTATCTAAGCTGGTCTTTGAGAAAACAAACATTTTTAGAAGCCTTCTGGCAGTCTTTAAGACTTATACATATTCAACAGTAAGAAAACTTCTAGTCTTCTTTCTACTTACACACTATCTATGCTCAGCCTGACATACAGTTTCATGGAAATGGGAAAATGGTGGGAAAGGAATGCTCAGCTATTCAGTGTTACCAAAGGGCCAATAAGGCAGTCAAGAATTAACAGGGGAGGTATTAACAAAGACTTCTTTTCCTTTACTATCTCTATACTCCTATTGAACTTCATTAAGTCCTGTCATCTTCCTTAAAAGTCCTTTGTACTTCATCATCAGATTTCAGGGTGGAGCTCACAGTAATGGTCATGTTTTTAATAATATTGACTATTTATCAAGTGAATCTTTGTTCAGTACAGCAAACTTAAGACAAGGAGAAGATTCCTTTTGCCTTTTCACTCTTTTCCAATACTCTGCTTTTCCAAGCAGCCAATCTCAGGCCACCTTTCTTAACATTTTCAGGCAGCTGACAAGTTTTAATCTTTTTGCCATCCTGAGGAAATGTCTAATGATATCTGGGTTAAAAAATATAAAACAGGAAAGGGAAACTATGAAAAACTGTGTGACAACTAAGGTCTGAATCCCTAAGTCTAAAAAACATTTTACCAAATATAATTGTCCAGTGCTGTTGTGTAAATAAACCTCTACCAACATGAGTGTCTTCTAAAGTTTTGGGTAACCACACATTTCTCCATTGTAGAGATGAAGATATAAAGTTTGATTGAATGTTTCCTTGTCCTCTTAGTTGATGGAGAAAAACTAGGAAAAAACCTCAAATTTCCCTTGAAATTCTATTACCTCAATCTATTAAGAAAGTCTCAGGCAATTTACCTTTTAAAACATTAGTATGTATAACAGGGATTTTGACACAGATTTTGACTATATTCATGTTACTTATAGAGTAGTAATAAATTAAAGATCGCTTTTTAATCACCATTTTCTTTTAAAAAGGGACAACAGGCAGTAAACAGGCACATCATCTTCAAAATCTCAACAAAAATGAGTATAGTAACTCAAATCTTATTAAAAAATTCTTAAAAACCAGATCATGTATACATATGAATTAGGAAAAACATGATAAAACATGGCAGAAGAGAAATACTACCCTGAGAGTAGAGGCCCTTATTATGTTCTTAATAGAGTAGATCAATGCATATTTGGTGCAAACACAATGCTTAGTTACAAAGGCAGAAGTCCTGCAATTGACTTTGCATAGACAGATTCAGCTGCCGTCTTGAAGCATCATTGACTTTAATTGACTCCCACAAGGAGTCCATTGCAGAATCAGAGACTCTGGTAATGACCATGGTATAAGGGCCTGAGTCCTTGTACATTAAACTCAGTGTGAGATTTTACAGTTGACTTAGTGTATTTCAAATCTGAGTCTAAATGATAAGAAAGCATAAGTAGTTTGAATGCATTTCTGAATTAAAAGACTTTCTTTCAGCACTTGCATATAAATGTTAAACTCAGCAGCACACATCTTGAAAAATTCATTCATCTCTGTTATGGGAAAATAAATAAAAAGAAAGCTTACATCCTAACTGAATTAACCTAAAAAAGGGATAAGGCTTTTGGTTTGTTTTGTTTTTTTTTTTTCCTGAATTTTCACAGCATTGAAGTTCTTATCTTCTACTACTGTGGTTATGAGCAGTGCATTTCACTTTAAAAAGGCCCACTTGTTTTCATTGATAGCTTTGTACATTTACAGTATAACTCAATGTTAATTAAAGTCAGTCAATGCAACCGAAACAATTATAGGCTCACTTTTGGATTTAAATGTTCCACTACTGAACAGTTACAATTAAATCAATTAAATTTTCTGTTTACATAGGATACATTTCTTGACACTACCATTTTTATGACTTTAAAGTGGGAGGGAAAAATCTACTATAGTCCCCAGACTTCCTTATATATTTTCATCCTGTGTCACTTTCACAGTAAGAGACACTGCTGACAATGCTTTCTTTAATAAGAGCTAAGAGTCTTTCTCTGCATTTCTTATCTTGTCAGCATTGAGATCTGCTCTCAGTGAACCTGGGTCTCTCAGAAGATTTACCCATTTTAAAAGTTTATTAATACTAGTCCTTTCTCTTAAGCAAGAAAAAACAGATTTTTAAAACCAAAGAACAATAACATAGATATATTAAAAATGGTAAATGTTAGTGTTTATTGTGTTATTCTTAATTAATTTTACATTTTTGTGTGCATAAATTACCTAATTGTTAAGACACTTGAGGCAAGACCATTAACTTTACCTACACTTGCTCCATGCAATAAATGCAAAATATACATTTATAAATAAAAGATAGTAGAGTAAATGTGGAATCCTTTTAGATTACTGCATTCCAAAAGTTTTACTGCCTCTTTTACCACTCACACTGCTGTAAAACAGAAGTAATGACATCTGTCTTAGGTAGATAGACCATAATATAAAATTTATGCATCCATATACTAACACACATCTTTAAAATAGTATTTGAAGGCATCATCTATAACATTCTATTGCTGAAGATGAAGTACAGTCATTCATACAAGCAATGTAACTGGCCCTGCCTGATAAAGAAATTGCCCAGAACTTCCACAACCTTGTTTCTCTTAGTTTTGTTAATTTACTTGTAGTAAAATTTCTCATGCTATACATTTACCCAAGCTAAAAATTTTGGGAGATGCTTCAGAACCAATTGAGCCATTTCATTAAATATTGAGATGGTGGAGATAATGTAGGGAATTTTCAAAAATGTTATTTTGTTTAAATATATTTTAAGAACTTTTTGTCATACCATGGAAAATCCATTCAGATCTGATCAGTTCTTATGTTCATGGTAAATTGCAGTTTTATGCATGCTTAGTGGAGGTGTTTTTCATTTTTTAACAACTATAAACCTCTGAGGAAGTTATTCTCCCTTAACTCTATCAAGCCCTTGGTAGTGTTGAGATTGTATATGCCTTACACTCACAGAGCAACCATCCAGGCCTCCTGAAGCATGAAGCTGCTGGCATTCAGCCAGATGTGGTCTGCAATAGATGTTATCAACTATACGGGGCTAGTGCAAGATCAGCAGCCAGGACAGAGTTTGAAGCCTTACTTTTTCCTCCAAGCTAGAAGTATTTCTCCTAGCAGGACCCAAACTAGAAAATATAAGAGGAATCATAGAGTGGGAAAAGTCTAAAAGAGTTTGCAGAACCAAAGCTGGCATACAACAAGGTGATCTGGTTGGCACAGAATACTGAGGTCACACAAGGATTCAGACCCCAGAGGGAAAGCTTAGCCAGGCTGGGTGTGAATGAGGGAAGAAGGAGACCAAACCAAGAATCCATATGCATCCCCAGGGAAGATCTATTCCATGCAATGACGTAGTGACTCTTGTAGGAAAAAAAAGATGAGATAGGGAAAAACAGTCTATTTATGAACCTGAATATCAAGTACCTAATACAGGTCAAACTTAGGTCTTTCCATCATTTCACAAAACAGACTATTTTAATAAAAATTATAAGAATGTAACACCTCTGAGATTCTTTCATGGTGAAGTTCACTTGAGATGAGTCCTGTTGTTATGAACAGGGCAACAATGCTATGAACAAATAAGTCTCATCTCCTTGCAAATTACATGGGGGTTACTAAAACCTTCTGGGCAGAGGACGACCAAATTAATGATGCATGGAACCCTTGTTATTTCCTAACATTTAAATGCTTGACTTTGTAACTTGAATAATGCTTAATGCAGCCATTCTTCATGCTGCATTATAATGCACCATTGTTGTGAAGTTCAAATGCATTAGCCAGGTAAAAATGAACAGTTATTGTCAGTGACACGAATCAAACTTCTACAACTACCAATCTCAAATAGGACAGACACAGACCAGCCTTCTAAGCTGCTCCTCATGTTTTCCAGTGTAATTTGTTATTTGTTTGCTGCCTTTCAATATACTCTTGGAAAGGCAGGTCGCAAATATATATGTTCTATACCAACCACAAGAAAAAATTTTGCCCTGTATTTTCACTTGTAATTGAACTCTCTTGAGGACAAGAAGTATGAGATCAAAGCAAACTGAAAGAATTCATAAAAATTATGCCACATATCAACAACCTGGTAATACACAGAAGCTGTCAAAGCTGGATGCAACTGCAACGTCAGTGGGGAGAAGGGAGGCTGACGGGTGACACAGCTGGTACACAAAATTCAAAATGCACTCTAAAGAGTCAGGGCTATTTCTTCATGTCCTTTTCATATACATCTATCTTGTTCTTGTGTTTCTGTCTCTGAGAATAGGATAAAGAAGCTCAGTGGTGTCCCCTGGACTAGGATAAAAAGGTATTACTTGAAAGTTCATAAAGGAAAAATAAAAGGGGTTTTGCCAACAACTCTAAAACTCCAAGTTGCGCTGAGAAAAAGTATTACCTGGAAAAGATATGGCATCTTATATTTTACCCAAAAGGCAAAGACATATTCTTGACTTAGAGTTCTAAAATATGTTAATTGTGATGTTTTACTAACCACTTGAAAGTTTCATTTTAAAATATACCAGTAAAGGTGTAGATAATGTTATAAATATACATATAGATAAATGTAAGCTGTTCTAAATGAAGTTGGAGTGGAAGAAAAACTAGTGTATGACTGTAGATGATTTATAGAGAGACTTTTCATGAAATACTTGTTAAGTGTACTAATGGACATCTGTACTCTGCCTCAGATTCTATCAGCTTTGGCCATTTATCAGCATCCAGACTACACAATCAACTAAACCAAAGATAATTGCCTTGAATATCAAGGCCTTAATACCACAGTCAGAGGGAATGTTCGCCCAATTTGTTAAGAACTATACATTCATATTTTGAGGACAGCTCTGTTTATTTAACTCCACTTAAAATATCTGGGGGTCCTGGTGGACAGCAGGATGATCATGAGCCAGTAATGTGCCCTTGTTGCCGGGAAGGCCAACGGCATCCTGGGTTGTATTAGAAGGAGTGTAGTTAGTAGGTCGAGTGATATTCTCCTCCCCCTCTGCCCTGTTGAGGCCGCATCTGAAATATTGTGTCCATATCTGGGCCCCTCAGTTCAAGAAGGACAGGAAACTTCTTGAAAGAGTCCAGTGCAGAGCCGCAAAGATGATTAAGGGAATGGAATGTCCCCTTTACAAATACGTAAAGGGCAACTCTCAGGAGGATGGAGTCAGGCTCTTCTCAGTGATGTCCAATAATAGGACAAGGGGCAACAGGTACAAGCTGCAACATAGGAGGTTCCATGTAAACATAAGGAGAAACTTTTTCATGGTGAGGGTGACAGAACACTGGAACAGGCTGCCCAGGAAAGTTGTAGAGTCTCCTTCCCTGGAGACATTCAAAACCCACCTGGACGTGTTCTCCTGTGTGACCTAATCTAGGTGATCCTCCTCTGGCAGGAGTATTGGACTAGATGATCTTTCAAGGTCCCTTCCAACCCCTAACATTCTGTGATTCTGTGAGATCTAGCTATTGAGCTATATCATTCTTTGGAAAATAAACACGAGAAGTCACAAATAGAATTGCAACTTTGAAGAACTCTTTGTGGGTTGCAAAACATACACATATTTTCTGAATCTGATATCTGTACTCTTGGTTTTTTTTCTAACCATACAAATACATCAAGACAGTAATGTTAGTGCTTTTACTGTAAAAGTAGACTTATTACTATACCATAAATATGGGAGAAGGATACTGTCAGTATTATATAAACTCCACCTTTATTTCCTCTTTAAGAACAACCAAAAAATGTAGAGTATCAGTTAACCTATTCTAATCCATTAGCTCTTAGCATTCAAAGTAGAAGAAAGGGTAGAAGTAGAGTTCAAGAAAGGATAGTTAGGAAATGAGTATTGACAAAGTCAATTTTAGTCTAGTATAGCTAATCTCTTTAGGCTCTATCTATAGTTATTGCAATAAGATAGTCTTCTACAGAGGATGATTCAGAACAGAAACCTAATTTAGCTTTTCTGACTCATCCTCCTCAGAATGAATCAGCAGGCACTCTTGACCAACAGTACGCCTGAAAATTGAAAATGCCTTTTCTTTACCTGAGAACATATGACGCACTATTCCCAATCAGAAAGAAATTTATATTCCCTACAGTACTTACTGTAACCCACTTAAAATAATTTTCCCCTCTGGAAAACACTAGAAAGAGAAAAAGTTCAAGAAATGAACAAACAACCAAGACACAACACGAGTGTTAAACAGCTGGTCAAAGCAGCCCAAGTCCTTATGGCCACAGCTGATACAGGAAAAATGTGATCAAGTACAGACTTATTTCAATTGATTTTTGCCTTCAAGTTATGGGGTCTGTTGAATGTGTACAGATAACATCCTTAATAAACTGTATCCCTTTTGGGGTAAAAGCTGTGATTTCTTTTGTGAACTTGGGCAGTGTTTGATATGCCATGTTTGGCTGGAAGATGTAGCTAGTTCAGAATGTTAATTTCAAGTGGAAAAAAAATCAGTTATACACAACATTTTGGCAGGAACAAAGGTGACAGAGGAAACAATGACCACATGTGTCCACTTTTCCTACCATCTTGTTTACACCTAGTTTTTTCCAACAGGAGGAATGGAAAGAGATATTCTTGAAGTATATGAAAATGCAAGAGTAACCAAGGAGGATATTACATGTTTTTAGGTTTTAATGACTCACAGTTATATCAGTCAACTATAAAAACTGCATGTTAATTAGAACTGGTGACCTTGGAAAAACTCAACTGAGTAGGAAGATTTCTCTGAAAGAAAGAAAATCTCCTTAAAGTTGACAAAAGTTGTAATACGAGAAATCAAGTTTATTTGAGAACTCACTTTTGCAATTTTTTAAATATATGATAGTACATATTCAAAAAGGCAATCCCATTTAAATATTTTATTTTATCAATATTAGCATTCATAAAATGTATACACCTTCTTATTTCACATAATTTTATTTTCTTCACTTTTAGAGTAGATATTAACATTAATATAAAACATTTCCCTCAGAATTATTTTATCTAATCCGCAAAAAAGTGTCACAGGTCAGTTCACATAACAGCATTACAAATACTGATCTTAGGGAACATCTTACAAAAGCATTTTACTACTGTAGTCCTATTTGCCAAAATGACTAAGATTATGAACAAATCTACATGCTTTACACCTACAGAGTAGTAGTAATATTCTGTTATGCTCACTATATCGCAACTAGCTTTAAAGCAGCTTGGGTGCTGCTCTCTGGCTAGCAATAATCTTAAGAAGGTTCTAGGTTGATAATACCTACAAATATCTGCTTTGCACTTTAGCAGCATAAATTCAGCAAAATTCACTAACAGCAGCAACAGCAAGCCAGACATACTTGGATTAAGTACTTGTTGAAAATGGGGTGTAATTGTTTCAACATTTTCAAAAATGTTACCATGTCTATTTCAAGTATGTTAACATCCAGCAATCATTGTGAGTCATTTCAACACACATTGTACACATATCAGCCACCTGTTCTCTGTGCCTTTCTCTGCTCTATTCTCTGTCACTGTCACAGTATCATCCTTCAGGCAATGTGCTCAGCATGAAACATGAGTGATACCTTTTGGATTTATCCTATGGGGAGAGGGGAAGAACTGTAGCTCTGCACTGCTGCGTCATAACATTTGTATATATGCCTCATAGAGTCTCATCAGGTGATGACATTGCATTTTTATATCATGTAGTCACATTCTGATGCACATCATCACACCATGATGCTGCATTTCAATGCAAATTCACTACAGGAGGCCTCAAATAAAACGGTGGTGTTTCTAGATGTCCTGAAGCCTAAGAAATTGAAAAGCGTGATATAGAGCTTTAAAAACTGGGACTGCACTCCAAGTATTACCAAGGTCATTGATCTCATAACCAATATTACTTTATACATTGAACAATTCAGCCAACAGCAGTGTATGAGAGTTCACTATTAGTTTAGGGAATAATATTTTGTTTGCTTGCTTGCTTTTGACTCACTAGCTGTCATGAGCCTAACAAAATAAACCAGACCATTGAACAAACAGCACTCAACTGAAACACTTTGAATGGCTTTTTTACCACAGGTCCATTGTCTAGCTTATCATTTAAGGTTTGTTCCTACATTAATGTGAGTCTAGGCATGAAATCATGATAGAGATTTACTCCAAACATTTTTGCATTATTGGGTTGAATCCTCATCAGTTTATGTTTGTTTCTAGCAGGTTAACCTCCCAAAGGTGTTATAGATGAAATCCAGTGGTGACAAACAGAGAAGAGGCATCTTTGTGTTATAAAATAGAGAAGACTCTGAAGACCCTAGAAATGCATCAGTAAAAACCAGCATAGGATCTAGATGTGTTTAAAAAAGCTGAAGGAAAGCTACCTCTGTACTTGTTATATAAGATTTCCTTATATGGCCTTATTAAACCGTTTTTCATACCGGATTTGCACAGGGAGGTGAGATGAGGAGACCTTCACAGAGACACTGAACAGTTCATGGAAGGCTATATGCAACCAAAAACCCTTGAAACTACACTTAAGATTTTTTTTAACCATTTAAGCAGCTTTAAATCATGCCATTTAATCAGCCCCATTGTAATCTATGCAAACTACACCTTCATCACAAATGGAGAAACTGTTTCTGGTTTGGTCATAGACATCCTTTATAACTATGTATATATCATTCCTTTCCACACCTCATAGCCCTACTGTAACCCAGAGTAATTAAAAAAGGGCAGTGAGAGGTGTGTTCTCCTTCTGCCTTAGTGTATCTTCTGTTCTGTAAAAAGGTTACAATTCCTTTCAAATAAAATCATCTAACACTGGGAAAGTAATCATAGCTCTCTGCTAAATTGTTCTGTAACCTGGGGTTAATTAGGGACTATGTAACAAAAGTGACCTATGAGCATGGATACTGAGCAGCCCTGTAGATTATGCACTTTAAATGTCTCGGTTACTAAACACATCTAACCAGACATTCAAATATAGCAGATGCTTCAGCTTTGCTTTCAAACAGAAACTTAAAAAGAACTACTTTTTCTACAGTTTCAATGACTACAAAAGCACACAGTCCTATATACACCAGCAAAACCAGTTAATGTTTAGAGCCAGACACCAAAGGGAGCTGAAAGCATAGAAAGCTTTGTATATGCACAGAAACTGAAAAGACTTGTAGACTTACTTATGTTCTTACTCATCATAGGACCAAAAATAGTTTGTCTTATTATTTATTTTCTTTGGTGAAAATTCTGGAAACAACTGGGGTCAGAGACAGGTTATTGGAAATGAAGTCTGCTTTGCAGTGACCAGTCCTGTTCTGAAATCTTGCCAGTAAATGAGGCAAAGAACAAGCAGGAGGTAGAAGTATTTTACTGTAAAGTTACATGCAACCTGTTTATGGTGGTGGAAAAGAGAGCTGTATCACTTAGAATGTCTTCACACTTATTCTTTGGATTGCACTGCTTTTAACATATGTTAAGGTCTATTTCTTCTCTATGGGATGTTGTTTGAGTGTCAGAAACAGGTATTCAGGCATTGAGATTTTCATTAAAAAGCTGTCATGCTCATTTGTGCTTAAAATTAGAACACAAAATAGAGTTTAAGTTATTCAGTTGAGAAAAATTATTAAAAAAAAATAAAAGCATAAAAGAAATCTTCCCAGTGGTTTCTCCAGTTTTCCTTTTAAGTGATATGATCACCAAAGCAACCTAGATGGTCACCAATACCCTCTGGGGACACTGTCTGGCAGCACAGAGGTGGTCACCATTTATAACTAAATTATGTATACAGAGATGACATCACTCTAGGAGTGTGAATGTGAATGAAGGAAGAAGAACAGAACAGTGAAACCAGAGTACATTATAGAGGCTGCTGACCTCAATGCAGACAGGGAATCTGGTTTGCACAACTTAACTAAAATTACCTGCTGGAGAAGCCATATATAATCTTCTGGGGAACCATAATCTTCAATTTTTCTATTTGTTTAGAAATAGTAGAAGAAGGTGGGACTCAGCAAGGGTTTCTGACTTGTACAGCAGCACCAATTCAAAAGTAATCATTCTAGACCCATTCCTTTATCTACTTGTCTTCTCTCAGCAACATCCAGTCTTTCCACTGAGAGTGTTTCCCTGGTTTATAGATTGTTTTCTGGAATGGTGGCTATCTCAACTGCTGCTTGCAAAAAAAGGTCAGGGATTTCTTCCCACACCCCCCATGGGACCTTTAGACATAAAGCACAGCTCTCTCATGGACAGAAA
>JANHGN010002917.1:81437-107060 GCA_024605025.1 Megaceryle maxima | reverse complement strand
TCTTCTCTTCAGAGGCTTTTTTTTTTTTTTTTTTTTTTTTTTTTTTTTTTCCTTTTTTTTTTTTTTTTTTTTTTTTTTTTTTATTATTTTAGGTAGTAGGGAGGCCTGAGTCTGTGGCGTGGGTCCTCTTTTCATTCTCATTTATAGAGTCTTACCAATAATGAGAGATTTAACAATTCACAAAAACAGAAGGTTAAAACAGGTCTTCTTCATATTAATAACTTTGTCCTTTGGATTACTTTTTCTCTTCTCTTTTTGAAGCCTACCATCTCATTCTTTTGTATCACAGGAATTCTCAGTCTTTGCATGCAAACATAACAGTAACTTCTTCTTTTTAAAAAAATATTTATGTAAAGCAGTGATTTATGTTTATTATACACAAATGTTATCTTGCTTCTTCAGCTCAGGCAATACCTGATGTAGACTAACTATACGTACACGTTTTGGACCAGTGGCTGTACAAGTGCTTTATGCACAAAATGCCATGGTCCTCCTGTGCCTTTTCACCTGGTTGTATTATGTAGAATTTCTATATAATCTATTGAAGCAAGATTGTTGGTCTTCCTAGCATCCTGCATATTCTGGGGACACCTTTAGACCACAATTAGTTGCTTCTACATTTTTTATAATCTGAAGAAAAAAAAAAATCACCCATCTGTGCTCTTGCTTCTCTCCTGAAATTATCTGAACTATTTCAGTAGAGGCTGATAATTGAACAGGGATTTCCCTTACAAGGATAGACCACAGCTGCAGGTATAGCATTACGGCATCAGAGAATTGACACAGTAGTAAATTTAAGCTAAGTGTTGAGATTAATACATACCATCCATTAAAGAAAAGCAAACAAGTGTTTCTCTCATTTCTTTCTCTTGTGTACAAGACTGGTGTAGCCTCATGGTCTGTGCAAAAGATTGGACTCTGCTCAAAGAAAGGTAGGAGGTGAAGGTAAAAGATTAAATACATACATCGCTCTAACCACAGAGATTACAGGTACTTAGTTGACCCGTTTTCAAAGACTGTGATTTCCCCAGAGCTCCCACTCACAGTCCTGGAGGCTTTCTGCACTTGGCAGAGCTCCCAGAGAGTTCCACAACAAATTGAGTATTCCTATAAGCAGATAAGACTGTGTGCTGCATACCTTTCAACCCTGGCCTCCTGTTTTCTAGGACTCCCTCCACCATTCATGCTACTTTCTCTCCTATTTTCCAGTCTTTATCTCTCAATGTCAAAACTTGAGAAGCAAATGTCATCTGGTTCCAGCCGTTCTTCAAGCTTTATCACCTTTTTTTTTCTCTTGCCTTATCTAGCAATGTTGTCTCCAACTTTAATATTTACCATAGTTATTTTCATTCTCCTATTTCTCTCCCCTGTCCTATGTCACAGCTTTGGTTTTGAAGTGTTCAATTCCTACTACAAAAGTAATGCATGTGTTAATTACATCTTAGCCTTAAGAATACTACATCTTCAAAAAGCAAATGAGATTTTTTTTTCCCAGTTAAAAAATATACTGTAAAAGACTGTCAAAACCTCTCAAAAATCTTGGCTAATAATCTCATTTCATCTTCTGGGAGAACCTATCTGTTAACTTCCCTACTGTGTGTGTCTGTTTCTGTCTTCCTATACACTGTAGATTTTCATATCGTGTTCATCAGTGCGCTTGCATCGAATCATTGCTATGTGACTTAGCAGTTATAGGTGGCATAGATATCATCCTCTTCCTACTATATTTTCTTCAATTTCTTAAAATTTTGTTACATTTTAGAAATTACAATTTTAGCCCTCAAGAGATTACATTTTTTCTCAGATTATTATTACAACCACTTTCTGAAACTATAGGCACACGTACATATCCACACACATAAGGTCTTACAAATATGGGCTTTGCAGAAGGGAAAATTTTAGGGAGCCATCCTTCTAGCAGTAATGTATGAATTTACACACTTTCACTTTTTTTTTCTCAAATCCACCAAATGACATACTTTAATCTTAGTAAATTCAGTCTACTGAATTTGCTTCAATTCTGACAGATATATTATTTGACAATTCTACCCAAACTATGTACCTTGCAATCTAGAGTGAAGGTGTGAAGCTGAGCTTTGCTTCCAAATCTGTCTGCCCAAAACTCAAGAGCTGCCATTTCTTCAAACAGAAGGATAGATATCGTGTCCCTCTTGTACTGGTAGTGCAATTCCATACCTGACACTCCTAGACAGTGGGAATAAAGTGGGAAGTTCTCTACTATAATCTGGAAGAATAAGGATCTGAGTAAGTCAGAAAGGCAGGTGAACTGAGAGAAGGAAATCAGGATGATTATGGAATACTTGAGGCAAAAAAAAGGTTGAAAGATAGTAAGAAGGGCTGGGTTCCCTGGCAGCAGGCTGAGAGAGAGATACACACAATGCAGGAAGGAGGGTTGTCACTGAAACTGTATCTGAATCTTGATAAGTCATTCCTGCACTATGCACACCTTGGTCTGTGCAGAGCAGATATCAATTACTGAAGGAATACTGAAGAGCAGGGTGGAGAGTTCACAGCTCAGAAACCTTAGCTCTTTAATGCTATTTCCACACTTATTTCATATTAAATGGTTTGTCTGGTTAGATCTTTTTGAACTTTCCTTCTTCTGCCTTTCAACCCACCATTTGTCAACCCCTAGCTTCCCTGTGCAGCCATTTTTCCTCTCACAGTTCTTCATCCATCATTTTCAGACACTGAATTTAACAGAAGAACTAAGGAGGCTAGAGCCCCTGTTATCACTACCTAATACAAAGCATGTCTACATGACAAGGGAAAAGTTGCATTGCCTTTCTCTTCCTGCTTCTCCAAGGTACACCTGAAGTCACTGCTTATCCTCATGTTTTTAACAGATTTGACAACATCCTTGTATAGTATATGCAGATTATATATGCTGTATGGATATCCATCAAGATTCATGTCTATCTCTTCTGCTGATGTGTGACATTGTGTGTCATATTGTTGAACTCTGAGGTATACTGAAACCCAGTTCTCAGTATTAATCCCTGAATTTTTCTAACCTGTGAATTTCAGAATGGCCTGGGATTAAAGTGGTTTATGTCTATTAAGAAGCCCAAGATCTTCACCACATAGCTCTTACATCCCTGAAAAGTGTATTCTGGGAAAGAATATACAGGGTTTGGTTTGAAATTCTCTACTGAAATTGTCAGGATTACATTCAAAAGGTGCTGGTTTATGTCAGTTAAGAGAGGCTTTGGTAGGTCAAGAACAGCTCTCGGTTCATCCCCAAGAAAGGCGGATCTCCTTCAGTGCCACGCCGTGTGGCAGCTGTCTCCTCCACCACACAGCTCTGAGTCCTCCCCAGGACACAGCCCATCCTGGGGAAAAAATAGCATGAGATTACATAACAGAAGATAGACTCATAATGTGCATGCACAAGAGGGCAAAATTAAGGTCAAACAGGGAGTTCTGTAATGATTTTTGATTGCTTATTTCTCCCACTCCTCATTGAAAGGCCCTACTCTCCCTCACACTCTCCACTATTCATTTTCCTCAGCTTTGTGTTTCTTACCCATTCCTGCCTGTTGAATCACGTTTATGTCTCTGATTCTGTCTCTTGCCCTTATTTTAATACTTTCTGTACTTATGGCTCTCACTTTCCTATTTCTCACTGCTGGTTGAACAAACAGTTCACTGCCTAAGGCTGCTGTCTCCTGACAAATACAACATCCCCCTCTTCAGCCCATCCTCATGTCTGACTCTACCTTCCCTCAACCTCTAAAACAAAATACTTTCAGATGTACAGAAGACTTTCTGATTTAATTTCCTCTCCAGACACAGAGAGGAATTATTTGAAAAATCCTGATTAGACATGATCTGAATCAACTGAGGCAATAAAATGTACACATAGCACTAATAATACTGAACATTTATACAGCATCTTTAGCCATGAAAGTGCTTTATAAACACTAAGGGAGTGATTTTTCAGAGGTCCTGTGCACTCATTGCTCAGTTAATTTAGCTCTTTTATGTAATTGCTCAATGCTTCTAAAAATGAGAACCCATCTAATTAGTGTTTTAACATTGAAAAAAAAAAAAATCTCTACCTATCATTTTATATATGGAAAAGTAGAACAATAAAGGGCACCACATATATCAAGCCAGGATGTAGCACTGTCTTTTTATTTTATGTTTGGATAGTAAGGCCCTGGGGCTGTATATAGAAAAGGGCTCAGCTCTCCAGCTCATACAATAGGTGTCTAAGTCCATAAAGTTTCTTGAAATCTAAGTTTCTGGGGATGTTGTTACCTAGATTTCTTCCACTTCCATTTTTATAACAAAGTCAGAACTGGTTGTTGGATTTGAGGCTTACACAGGGGAAAACTAAGACGAATATGAAACCCACTGTCTGCTTTTAGTCAATAATTCAATGGTTAGAGTGCTCATCTGGATGGCAAAATATCTTACTTTTCCTAGTTTAACCCTTGAGGCTTGACAATTACTAAGAGAGAGATAAACCTGGGTCTTTTAACATCTTACAATGATCCTAACTGGGTTAGATTGTCTTATATGTTGTTTTATATTAAAAAAAAAAAAAAAAAAAAAAAAAAGGACTGTTTTGTGTTACTTTCCTTGTATCAGGAGAGGTTTCACACATTCATTTACAGATGGAGGCTCCCTTTTTCCATTTGCAGTCTTGTATAGGACTTTTTGCAATGCCCCAAATTCTTCTCATTATTTCCTGCTTCAGCAGTGCTCACCTTATTTCACTGGTTTTCTGTATCCACTTTTAAATACTGAGCTCTTCCTAGACATTGTGAAGAACCTGAAAAAGCACCCCATTTCAGGAATTCATCTTTGTAATGCCTACATCCTTCATGGATTTAGCCTTCCATGTCTAAGCAACACTGTAAACAGAAAATATCAGGGACTCAAGTTCCTAATACCAAAAGCCACTTAAGTGGCATTAAGTGACAGTGACCTTCAAAGTTCACTTAAGAATTAGTGCAGTTCAGTCCACATAATCTAAATTTCTTTCATCCAACATCCATTTTTCTGGAAAAGGGCTGTATTCTGTTTAGTATTTTAGAGGAAAGAGTTTTCAAGTAAGTGAATCAGGGATTTATAAAGATTACTAGCAGCTGATAAAACATTTCAGTCTGACTCTGTCCTGTTGGTACAGGCAACTCTGAGGTAGCTAACAGGCATTTTATAACTGCATGTCTTGACTCTAATGATTTGGAAGTCTCATTGACAGTAAACTATGAGTGAAGTCATCTAAATCTGTGGATTTCACATTATCATTTTCCTACATCAAAAACTTTGGGAAGATGCATGAAGATCTTCCCTAGGATGCTCTACTGAGGAAGGCTCTGCTCCAACAGGTCAAATTTTTCAGATCCTTCAGCATGTGTCATCAGCCATGTCACTAAGACTAATATTTTCTGACTTTTCAGCCCATAGATAACTAAAAGCAAAGCTTTATCCAGTGATGATTTGAGATACTAGAATTGGTAATCCTCTTCTGAAAAATTAATCTTAATTATTGTTTGGTCAGACCTAACGTCAAAGATTTCTAAAAAATTAAGAATGACCCTGCTTTTGGGTGAGGAACTCTTTTGGTACAGGTATTTGTCAAAGTTAACAGACCTCCTAGGCTCTGAAGGAAACATTTTCTCTAACATTTTCAAGTAGTTAAAGAACTTCAGCTTCAGACATTTTGAGCCCAATGGAAAGCCTCATGTAACATGAACATGTAATGGTGCAGTGAATTCTTATAGGAAATGTTAGAAATAGTCTCTCCTTGATCCTATCCTTTAAGTGTGCCTGCCCAGCTTTATGATTCAGCCCAGTGGTCCTGCTTTTTTCTCCATGGTACATCAAGTTGAACATGATCTATAGAACTTGTTTGATATCTTAGAGGAAATTTGAATTCTTTCCTTGCTACAAGTATCTATCTATAAGGGTATTCAGTAGCTTAAAAATGAGTATTTCCTTTTTCTTCTTTACTGTCTCATAGTTCAATTACTTTATTTTGCAGATTTGCAAGAGATTCCACACAACAGAAGCTTCCTTTGCAATCCAAATACCTCCTGCTCAGAGAAACAGATCTTACTGTTGGGGCTCAAGCACCTTATAAGAAAGGAAGAAAACTATAATAAAGTGCAACTTGAAAACTTTGCTGAAGAGCTTGTCACAAGAAGGACAGAATATTGCCTGTTTTCAGAAGCTAGTCTAAACAACAAAAACACTATGCAGTTCAGTGGTTCTTTATTTTGCTGTATGGAGCTAGGAGTCCTGTGAATAAATAATTGGAAAAAATGGCAAAGCTGAGACAGTACCTGTGCATATTTGAAGGCTGCCTATTCATTACTTGAATTTCATAAAAAATTAACATTTTTTCATTGTTGTTTCTTATGTAATGCTATGTGTGTGCATGTATATGCGTGGGTATACATGTATATTATATATATAAATTTAAGAACAATTTTCAAAAGTGAAAAGTAGTTTTGAGGATCTTCATATCTAAATTTCCATCCTTTGAGGATCTTAGAAACTTTTACTCTTGGAACATCCTTGGAAGGTCTTTATTTATCTTTTATTCATATCTAAATTATTTTAAGAGTACAAATAAATCTAACACCAGAACTCAATCTAGTCCAAATTCACCATTCCTAGAATTAGGAACCTACCTACACTGGCATCTAAATAAATAATCTAACACTGAACTGTACTCATGAAAATTTTCAGAATGAATATATGGTACTCATTCTGTAAATATAGTTTGCTTTATGTTCATGACAGTTTTATGGCTCCCTGTCTTATCTGAAATTGCCTCACCTCAGATTCATTGTGAAGCTGTTTTATTACAACATCACGGCAATTTTCACCAACCATTTCAGTTTATCAAGACACTTTTAAATCTCCAGGAAGTTGATTAAAAGCCCATCACCCTTTTGCTTTCTGGAAGTAAACTGCACTTGCATCCCAACAATTTCAATGAGTAAAATATCAATTTCAATGTTACAAAATATTAGGCTAAAACAGACACAAAATTACATTCCGCAGCACAACTATTTCAAACCTCTAATATATTATATGCAATGTGTATAGCATATCTTTTATATTTAATATGTAATGCATGTGCAATATACATGTATAATATGTATACTAGATATATATGTAAAAGAATGCATATTTTTCTTCCTTGTTAGTAAAAAATAAATTTTTATTTCCTTGTAACACCTGACATTTCAAATCACATCCTGTATACAGCTAATGTCTTTAAAAATATATTATTTCTATCATAAACTATCATATGTATTATATAATAGGGGAAAAATCCCCAGCAAAACCATTGTTGCCATAATTCACAACCAGTTTGTTAGAGGCTTAACTGCTTTCAGCTTTGCCTTGGGCCATTAACTAACAAACCAACCATTAACTGCTAGTAATGACCATTTTTTCCCAGAGATTATAGCTTAATTGAACTCCTGTGCTGTGTTGGTTATTTTTATGCCATCTCACAATGACTATGCATTATTGCATTTTTCTAATGTACCAACCACCTACTGAAATAAACAAGATAAGTGTTGGAAAATTGGATTTTTCACGGTATATACCATTTAAAATACATTAATGAACAGGTTTGATGTAGCAGACGTGTTTTTTCATTTTTCCTGTTCTCCAGAGCATATGCATCAAGTAACTTAGATGCAAAATTAATGCATGCTGCTGTTCAGTAATGTATACAATGTCAAGCCACTGTATTAGTAAGCTGTGTTATATATTCATTTGGGCAAGACACATTTGATTATTAGCATTCTGTTCTTCAGCAACAAGCCACATGTGCTGTCTGTTGCCATGGAAATAAATTAGGAAGGATAACCTGACTACTTATCAATTTTTATTAGTGTAATCATCCTACCTGCTTAACCCCTCAGTAACAGTAGCATATTGAAACATCACTGATAAAATCTATGCAACTCTAGGGGTGTGAGTTAAGTTAATAGGGTAGGTAGGAAGCCAAGGTACTGTGGAGATGGGGAAGAGAAATACTGACTTACAACATGATGCTGATGTGATTCATTAATATTACAGGATCAAAAATGTTAATGTTTCTAAGGATCTTAGCACAGTGGGAAGAGATGAAAATAAATGCAAAAACTTAAGATGGATAAAATGAAAAGTACTTACCTCCTGCTGTGTTTAAAGCAGTATGTGTAAATGCATATGTTAAACTATAAACCGGAATAAATGGAATCAAAACATGTACTTGTTAAATGTTAAGGAACATTCTATAATACTAAAAATATCCCTTAAAATAGAAGGGAACATCAGCACGATTTTCATTAAGATATTAAAATTATATTACTATTGGTCTGTGACCTTTAAGAGTACTGCTAACATCCTTTCAATTATCACCCATAGAAAAATCTGTCATTCTGTAGTACTCAGAAATAAAAATAAGCTTACCATAAATTCCAAGATCTTCCTGGAATCAAAATAAAAGTTTCAACAGATTTATACTGAAGTATCTCATTGTGATCTAAAGATCAAAATATTTCTGCAGAGCTAACTATTGTTAATCTATGTTTGATTGCTGTAAGGCTGACTATTTAAATCTCAATATTAGCATTCCTGTTATTGCTGGGCTTACACACATTCAAAAAGACAAAAAGAAAAAAAAAGTCTTCCAAATCCTGTTTGTTTCAGTGAAGCATTGGATCTCACTGTTGTGAACTCAGTGTGTGAATGCATATCATATCAGTGAAGGCTGGACTGGAACCTCCTTTGACCTGTTGTCTTTATGGATACCCTTGTCAGGAGTAGACATGGCCTGCTTTGCCTTTGGCTTCCAGGATGACCCCACCCATCACCTCAGTCTTAGTATCATCTCTTTGCTCACAGGATTTGAGTTGTCAAATTAAACTGTACATCTGTGGGCATGGCATTATTAGGTTAGTAAATGGCTGTCCTCAAAACAAAACAAAGCCTTAGAAAAAAAAAAAAAGGAAATATGCAAGACAAATAACTCTTTACTTCATCTGAGAAGTATTAAACAACTAAATCCTTCACTTAAAGGGCTGTCAACTCTCATGTTTTATGAACCATGAAAATAATTTGATAGGAGCTAAACTATGTCTCCTGGAGAAAGGAGGAGCTCTGGTATGACAGAAGAAAATCCCCATCACCCGGGATTCAGAGGTCTCTCAAGGGAGATGTGGATCTCTTCCCTCACCCCATCACTTGCATCTGATGCTCTTGCCAGGGAAGATGAGTAGCTACCATGGGAAGGCTTCACTTTCTTTTCCACCATGAGCTTTGTTCACTTACCTCACTGAATTAAAAATATCCCCGGGAATGGCAAAGCTGCTTGTGGGACAGACATGATGTGGAAATGACACTGACAGGAAGGACCTAGGACAGAGACTGAAGGTGAGCCAGGGCAGGGAGCAAGGGAGACCTCAGGAGTCTGGGGCAGGAATAACTGCTGAAAGCAGTGAGTGGATGTAACATTAGAAGCAGCCTGAGCTGTGACAAAATGGGACATCTGTAAGGATTAATAAGTTTTTATTATTTCTTATCCTTACATGAATTGTCAAAGAAAGTTAAAATAAACGATATTTAAAATCAGTGTGAAATTCTAAAGCAGATGAAATCTTTTAATCTTGGAGCAACTTGGACAATATAGGGTTTAAGTTTCTTTATGAAGTGAGGCACAGTCTTCCAGGTCATATAGGTACTCAAATACAGTGAGTTATATAAGCATAAAGTCTGTGTACTTTCAATGATAACAAAACTCTCAAGGCATGTTTGACAAGCAGTCTCAGTATCATAATATTTTTCCCCACAATGTTTTAAAAGTTAGAAGAAGCCTGTGCCTTGCAAAGTAATTTGTTTTAGAAGCAATAGTTGAAATTCACTTAACAATCTACATCAAGCTTCCAGTCATATACGCCAAATATTTTTCTCCACAGTGCCAAACCACCAGCCAGACACTGGGTCAAGGGTAGCTGATAGTTCAGAAGTCTTGATTTATAAAAGAGAAGGTATCCGCTAACCACAAGCTCTGTGCATTTGTGTGTGCGTGTGCATTCAGTAATTACAGGATTTGTTAAATCTGGGAGTGCTCTCACTGCACCTCTTGTTCCCTGCAAGACTTTTTGAAGGAAAATACTTTATTCAAACTTCAGATGGTTACTATGCTTTTCACATCCAAGATGTTAAGATGATCCATTTCATTCCCATAGTTGAAGATGTACTTTCAATGGACCCTGACAATAGTGCCCAAAGTCAAAGTTCAAACTGAATTGATGGATTACTTACTCCATTTCACGCCAGTCATGGTCTGTAAAGGAAACAAGGCATTGCTATAAATGCCTGCACACTGACAGATTTCCAAACAAGGCTGCTGTTTGTGAAGACCTCTCTGGAATGAATCCTGTGTGCAAACAGACCTTCTCCAGTTGGAAGCCAAACAAATCCCAACATTGTTATCTCCCAAGAACCTCAACCTTCCCAGTCAGCACTTCACCAGAAAGAAGAGTTTTAAAGCTCTGTATCCACCCAGACTGTTTCCAACAAACTGTAACAGTAATGTACATCTAATACACCCAAGAGTATTTGTAAATGTTGAGCTTTGAGCATAAAGCTATTGTTGATAGCAGGTACAATTTTAGCAACTGGAGTTTTCACAGTTTACACATTAATAGATACTGATTGGACTAAAATTGAATTGGAACAGCAACAGAAGCATAGTGAAGTCACTGAGTCTGGGTATCACACTGGTGTCCAATATCATGTTCCCATGTGTATGGCATAGGCTGGGAGAAGGCACATAGCTCAGGACAAATTGAGATTCACATGCAAATCAAAAACATCACAAAAATAGATACCTGTATGCCATTAGGAACAGTAGAAGAGTTGTATATTTGTATTCATGCAGGCAACAATTGTTTTTGGTAGCAGAAACTCAGACAAAGGACAAAATAGTGTTATCCTGAATACGACAGGTAAGGATCAGTTTTGAAGACAAGTTCTTCAGAACTGTAATGGGAAAGGAAATTTCTATTAAAAAGTCAATTTTCTGTCATCTTAAACTGACATCCAGTGATTTAATTCATAAACCAAAATAACATTACTGTGGATAAAAGTGAAGAACAGAAGCTAGTCACATAAAGGAAAGACTGTTAAATAAATAAACATGGGCTACACGGTGGTTCACCCATTCATGAACGCAGGAAGCAAAGCTTTCTTTTGCTCCTCATTCCCAGCTATTTTTATACTGGGCAATATTTTTATAGGCATAGCTGGCTCTCTTCTTTATACAAGATGATAAAAAACAGGGATCTTCTCTCCCTGCTTCATTCCTGCAGCTGGGAGAACAATTCCTATTGAAGGTATTGCATCAGCACCATACCAGAGTGATCCAGCCTCAAAACTAAAAATAAATAAGGCAAGCAGTTGTGAGTGACATTCTGTTCCAGTCTCCTTTTGGGATCAAGAAACATTCCTGGGAAGGTACTAAAAGGACACTTTCTCCCTAAAAAATAAAATTAAAAAAAAATCTGGTGTGAAAAGTGTCCATCCTGTTTCTTGGTTTTCATCTTCTGATTCCATTATGATTCCACAGTCACTGAAGAGCTGAAGAACAGGACTACCTGGGATAGGGGATGTAGAGAGGCAAGAGGAAGAGATTCTCCAGAATAGGTATGTTTACCAAGGAAGAATTCTACAGGATGGGTACATGTAATAGAAATATAGATACAAATATTCTTCTATAACATTTTAAAAGTAGTTTCAACAGGAAGTATTAAAAGTTCAGTCCTCAGTTCATTGTATATGACTCAGACATAAGGTCAACATTCCCACTGTCTGATTTCCAGTAAAAAAGAAAACTTAATAAGAAAAAATAATAAACACAAAAACACATGAGACAGAGAGTTACAACCGGTGAGCAAACCCCCAAATCCCTGCCCAATTAACACCAGTGCAACTAAAATCTCATAGATAGAGCTGTCTGTTTATTTGAACTTTGTTTACTTTCTCTAACAAAAGCACACAGTGTGGTGGGAGAAGTCAAAGATACAAAAATTCTCTGACAGGAGTAAGTTTTCAGTCGTGACAGTTCAGACATTTTAAAAAAATTACTAGCGCACAAACTGACACGCATGTTTTCCAGATGATCTAAAAGTCTTCCCTCGCTCTATACCTTGCACTTTACCATAGTCACTATACAGCCTTTTACTGTTTTCACAAGTAGAAAGTTTTCTAATGACCAAGCCTGGGGGAAGGAGTATGGCCACAGCATTCTCCAGAGACACAAAAACTCATGAGGCTGACAGATGGTTTTATTCATTTTTACTTCTCTCTTTGTACTGTACAGTTGTGATTCTTTTTTACTGTTCCTTTTTCAGTATTGTCAGCTCTCTTCTGGCTCCTTAAATAAATCCTCAGCTAAACCCCAAGTGTAAAGAGCATATGTTTTTTCCCTCTGAACTGTAAGTATTTTAAGTATATTTGCAATGCTTTTACTTCTACCAGACCCTTTACTTTTCCATCTTTAATTTATACAGTTTCTCTAGAGAAATCATCAGGTGCACAGGCAAGCAGCCAGATTTGGAAGTTGTGATTTTGTATAAGTATTAGATTGTGATTGATTACTCAGACTAACAAATAGCAAGAGTTCAGAAGAAACTACATGATGTGAGAGCAGAATATTTAGTCATATATTTTAGACATAGAGTTTTGCTTAATTCTAACACAGTTTACAAAGTGGCTCCATGAGCTCCAAGACAAACAAAACTAGATTTCTTATGGCTATCAGGCTCTAAGAAGATATAACCTATTCTTGAATGTTTTCCAGAGTTGAGCATTTGTAAAGTATTTCTCCTGAGCATGAAGCGTTTGTTGTCTTATAAAGGCTGAATTCATGGTTTTTCACACACACATTTTACCCTCCTACCTACTTCCACAAAATCCTACAGGAATTTAATAATCTGTGTAATCTTTATCCTTCAGACAAATTTGGTTGGAATTTCACATCATCACACACAGCATAACCACAAAAACCTTGTTTTCCTATGAAACTGGATTATAATATCAATGAATATTTGGCCAACCGGTCTTAACTTTTTCTGTACATGTCAACAAGTGTTTTTCCCCAAGATTGGACAGATTAGAAATACAAATTTTCCAGTGTGTCAGGTTAATAAATATAGACTGTGAAGGGTAAAAGACAATCCAAGAAGGGAATTAATTCCAAGGTTCAAGACTCCTTTGCTGACACAAGGACACCACTAACATCCGCTTTTTACTGAGGAAACTTCAGCCTGGTTCCCTCAGCTGTGCAAAGCTGTGGACATGTCGGTCTGGCCAACATATTACATCTCTAAATAGTACCTAACTGATGAAGGTTTTATAATGTAAAAACAAAGTCTGGAGATGCCTTCTGAAATAAATAACCCTGCAGAAACAACATGAACACCATATTAATAATTTTCAGTATCCAAGGGACCTGGGAAATCACTGAATGATGTGCAAGAGGTTTTGCAAAGATGCCAGCTTGAGTAGCATGCTCTGATGTCAGAAGAGAGAGGAAGTAAGGCTAACTCTATTCAAAGAAAGATTAAATGAATAAGGAAAAAAAGCTTGAGCTCTTAGTTTATTAAATTAAATACTAGGCAGGGCTCAGTACTTAACTGTATCAAGATGGACAGCTATTTAAGCCAAAGGACAATGTCAACACAAGGACATTCATCGATAAATAAAATAAAGCTTGCTGTTTTCCAGTTGTAAGAACACAGAGATTCTCAATGGCTTGCTGTATAGACAGTGGTTTTTAAAAGGTCAGCTTTTACCTGGCAATTAATCTGTTTAAGAGATTTTATGACATCTTTGCGTGGAAAGGGACTGAACGTGAAAATGCAAGTGGCCTTCACTAGTTTTATCTTTCTGTGAAATCTTAACAGACTCTTGAATCACTAGTATCTAAATGCAGCAGACCAAAGAGTGCTGAAAGTCCAAGGGACATTTTCAGAAACAGAAATTCTGATTCTTGAAGAATTGCTGTGAAAAAAAATATTTTTTTCTATTTAAGCTCCAAAGAGGAAGAATAAAAAGACCCCTTCTCGTCTGCCTATATAACTTTGTGTTGCAAACAACACATCTCATCAAGAGATGCAAGTATGACTCCATACAAGTCTTCAGACCAATTGTCCATCCCATCATTATAATTTCACTTTTACCTGGTATGATCTTTTAGAAAAAATCTACATCTTTGGTTGCTTTTAATTATTATTTAAATAATTATGTTAACTACAAACAATTCTGCCTGTATGCTCACTTCTGTCATTTTAACAAGGAAGTTTTCTCCAGTTACTGTCCTAAAAGCCTCAATAAATTCAGAATACATTCACTGTGAAAATTAAAATCCTACAACTTGCAAAAGTGTTATATTTCAGTGTTTGAGAATCTATTTTTTTCAGAGTAGTAAAAGAAACTTTGTGAAGTCAAGAAGTCCATTTCCCAGATCAAAAGCAGAATCAATTATATTGCAGTTTTACCATAGCTGATCAGCTTTAGATCTTCAATTCACAAATTTCTATCCTATTCAACTACTAAGTTAGCTATCATCAAGTTGACATCAGTGTGTAAGAGTTAAACAAATATTTAAATATATTATTTCATTTGTAAGCATTAAAGCTCTTCCAATGATAGCTAAATCAGTATTAAACAATCTGAAAACATTTTTTACCCACGAGAACTGCAACTTACATTATCATGTAAATAGTACAGTGTAGCCATAGATCTAAATGTATCCTTTGTAATTAATAATTTTAAGACAAAGTATATGATTTAGCTCAAATGTACATTTTTACGATCCGTTGAGACTCCTCAATAGTGCAGAGACACACAGCTGTCTATTTTTTTAAAAAGGTTAAACTCTTGGCCTTTTAGCTGTGTATATCCATGTCTGTTTGAAGAAGTATGAACTAAATAGCCTGCTGAAATACTGCATTTCAAAAGATGGGGAATGGGCAGAACTGGTAAGAGGCCTTATTATACATGAACTAGATGAGCACTCCAGCTGCATTCTGCTTTCAATTACTTTTGAATCATCCCTAATCCCTGGAACTAAAATGTGATTTAAGGACAAAAACACAGTTTGAATTCTGCATTTAGGTAAGAGAGAGAAAAGTCAACAGATAGAAAAACAATGTCAAAAAGGCATTTTTAGCGTAAGTATTACTGTTAGACTGAAGCAGGAGTGTTCTTCATGTCACAGGCTAAGATTATAAGATGTCTGCCTGAGCTTTTCTTAATAACAATGTTGTGAACCCAGACTTTCTTAAAAATAGAAGTTTGTTCTTTTTTCAAGAAAACAATGAACTGTTTTGGAACAGATGTACAGAACTCAGTGAGATGACTCATCAGCTGTGCTCAGTTACAGTGGCTTTATCTGTAAATGCGTATAGATGAAAAGCCACTCAAGAGAGTTCATAAAAGAACAGCCAATCCACTGAGAGCTAATCACACTGGGCTATTCTTGGAGGAACACAGTGTTTGTACATAATGCCAAGAGTTACCAATTATTGCCTCTGCTTGGAAAAATGAATATATCTGTGCAGTTATTAAATGGTGCTCTCTGTGAATACCCTATTTAAATATCGGAACCTGTAATTGTCTAACATTGACCTGATCCAGAAGCTGAGGACTCTGCAGTGTGAAGGCATATCTGCGTAACTTAAGCTCATTTTCTCCACAGGATACATCCAGTGCTTGGCATAATAAAAGGCATACTGTAATATGTCATTTGCATAAGGTTACATTTAATTCAGAAAAATGGATTAAAATCTGCATTTTAACACCAACTATTTGCATGATACCTGCTGTATGAAGAAAGGATAGATAGCTCATCAGATTTTCACTGATGTTAATAAATGACACCAATCTTAAACATAAGTAATGTAGTGGTGAATCATACTCTTACAACCAAAATAAACATTACAGTCCCATTCCTTCTGACACACAAATTAAGAGCAATTTAATGTAGAAAGTTTTGTTACACAAGTACTCGCAACATAAAAAAAGAACAAAGTGGAGCATCTTTACTAGCAAATCCATAATTTTATTTTCAAATCCAATAATTTAATTGTTAGCTAAAAGATCTCTTTTGTGACAATTATTGAAAAATTGGCACATCATCTTTAAAGTCATTCAAAGTCAACAGCAGTACCCGTATGTTATGTGCCTTTTTTAACATATGTAAAGCAAATGATATGGATATTGAGGGAAGACATATGGTAAAAGACAGGCAAAGAAATCTGTATGATTTATTCATGTAATTTTGAAGTAGCATATTTCAAATCTCATCCCATTAACATCCATTGCCCACCTAATTACTATAAGTAATTGACAGGTCTCATTAGGAAGAGACAAAACTAAAGGGAATTAAGGTCTTGATCTTGCAATTGGATTTCCATGAGCCAATGCCTTCATTGTGTGATGCCTCTTCGGCATATGTGGGCTAGATGTGGATAGAGGAGTTCATCTGTGCAAATGTGATTGGAAGATCAGGGCCTAAGTGATATCATGGGAATTAAGGAGATTCTGTTATTTGACACAGACCTGCTCCAAAGTTACATAGCAAGTTAAAAATCAATTGTCAAGGTATAGAGTAAATAGACGATAGTTTGTTACCTAAATTTGGAATATACTGCAGAAGACCCACTCTCTGTTAATCCAAATCTGAAAGCAGAGGAGAAGATAATATTTCAAACTTGTTCTTTACACTTTTTATGCCATTAGCAGCCCTTTTAAAATTATTATTGTTACTGAGAGATCTTAAATACTCTATGGGGAGATAAATACCAAAGTCTTGTTAATGATAATAAGATTTACTCATGGAACTCCCCATACACACCATTGCAAATTGACCCCTCAAGCTTTAATCAAGCATTTGGGGAATAATTACCTTTTTTTTTTATTATTCATAACCAGATTTAAGAACAAATGTACTGTGTCATACCTATGCAAAATAAGGTCACTCATAATTTACCCGTGTTCAGCTGGGTGGATGGTTTGGGCCAAATTTACCCATGGTCTAAGCAGCTGTAAAGTCCCTTGGAGTGCTATGATTAATTGGTGACAGCAATAGTGCATGTTACATGTAGCAATAAATTGATAGGGGAATAAATGAAAGTGGTGGGCCAAAGAGAACATAAAGTAATACCTACAATGTACACAAGGAGAAGCTATAAAATGATCAAAGATAAAAGTATATTTCATCTGATTCCTGGCAGAATAACTGACCCCACACGTGCTCCTGACTTGTCATGTTCCCTTTTAGAATCATCACCATCTTGTACTTGTTTTTACAATATGTACAACCTATATACTAAATAGATGCAAAATCCATTTTGCCACACATTTTTGTCATACTTAACATACTTACTGGTGGAGATAACCAGAGCATTTAAACACAGATTCTAACATCTGGAATAACAGACTTTTGATAGTTGAATCCAGAAGGCAACTGAACTTAAGAAGTTTGTGGGTTTGTACCTTCTGCCCTTACTACAGCAATGTGAGGTAAGGACAGCCTTCCCTGTCACCTGCCTCTCCAGTTTCACTTGTTGCAGCTTTCCACAAGACTTTAACTTCTGTTTCATGTACTTCACATGTAATGTAAACCTCCCCTTTTGCTCACAGCTTCATTTTATAAGCCCTACCTGTTTGATAGCCGGATGGAGATATGCAAAGGGGCAGGTGCCACTTGCATGGTGGCATGATTGATAGGTACCCATCATCACAATGAACATAACAACTACACAAGTGGTTCCTATCCCCTGGAGCAGTTAGGTGTAATGTAGAGCTTTCATTTTCCTCTCACAAGGCTTTAATTTAGACCTGTCTTCTCTGCCCAGCCCCTGTAGCACAGACAGATGACACAACCTCACTGGCATTGTTTCCTTTCCAAAAAAGATCAAAATGTTCCCTGAAACACTGCAAAACTGAGAGGGAATATAGTTTCTGAAACTTAAAAAACCCCACCCTATAAAGGTTATATGTTACTGCTTGCATAAGTTGCGTAGCCTTGTGTTTGAACAAAAGAAAGGAATTCCCAGAAAATGGTGTGGAATTTTTATTGTCTATTCTGTAAAGTCACTGTGGAGTGAGTGGCTGGCTAAAAAGAGAAAGAGGAAAAAGCACTTTTCCAACACTATATGTGTAGGGCATGAACAATAGCCTGAATCATAAATATCTTTGCAACTGTGAGTGGGGAAAAGAGTTTATTGTCTGAGAAGAATGGAGTTTACTATATTGCAAGATATATGCAAGAAATCAGATTTTGAAGCAAGATCTGGATACTCACTGCAAGAGCTCTATGAATAACTGCTTTGGGTTTGCTGGCAGGACTGAAAAACACAATGCTCAACTCAAAAACAAAACATCCTGGTTTTCCTCATGAAACAAGATATTTCATTCCTGGTGAAATTAATGACCATTTCATATTAATTTTCTATAAATCAAGTACTAGAACTTAATCATAGCATTTAGCTGAAATGATGTTAGGTCCAGATAGACTTCTTTTAATCCTGTTTGAGTATTAATTATGTTATAGATAGCAAAACAGATAACTGTTATCTACACTGACATACATCCAAAAAATCCAACCCATAGACAAATAATAGTGCTATTGAATGTACACTAACAAATTAATAAATATTATGTTATTAAAGCATTAGTTTGTTGAATAAAAGATGGAAAAAAAACTTTTAAATGACCAAGAAAAAAACCAAAAAAGAAGTCATAAGCAATGCTTTTCAGATCTTGTCTAGTAATTGCCACTTATTCCAAGATAAATTGCTAGCAGGTTAAAGAAAAGAGGTCTTGATCCTTTACAGAATGGCATTGTTATTTTGAATTTGACTGAGAGGGTTACAGATATTTATCTTAAATCAGAAGCCAGAAGTGCAAAACAGGACTTCTGACCTACCTGGCCCCATTTTAGTATTCAGTTAACAGGTCAAACATAGCAGTCAGAACTGTGACAAAAATATTTTGGTCTGCAATAAGATTTTTTTCTTTTCTCTCTTTATTCTTTTAAATTCCTGATAATAGAGGGATTCCAGCAATCATGCTTGGAATATGAGAGAAATCCACAGCAACATGAAAAGCCACAGCTCAGAGGGGGTGAGTGCTCTTGGCTGAGCCTCCTCAGCTTTCCCAAAGGGGAGAAAGAAACAAACTGGGAGGTCTCCTTCAATAAAGCTTTTTTGTATCCTGCACCTTAAAGTGTCTCATTTTGCCTAATACTTAGGCTGTGCTTTCCTCCTTTTTCATTGGAAGCAGTTGTGCCAACCTTGTACCAGTGTGGCTGCTGGGAAACAAGTGTCAGACTGCTGGGATGGAGGCAAGAGAAAAAAAACTTGCTCCAGTGTGGCAGGGATCAGCATAGGATGAAGGGATACAACATGTAACAAGATTAATTATGTGTTCCCACCTCTCCCTTTTGGACACCTCTCTCAGCTGGGAAGTTTGTATCATACCAACTTCAACATAGCCCAGAAAATAACATCACTGGGGTTGGGAGAGTTCTTCAGCTTTTTTTTTTTTTTTTTTTTTTTTTTATTTACTAAGAATAAACATGAATAAATAAATCTGGCTTTTTGTAACACACTGATTTCAGAATACACTCTCAGTAAAACTGCCTTTTAGTGCATACAAATAAAACTTAAAGTTGAATGTACCACATATGTTCTATTATATATACACAGATATTTTTACCTGTCTATAGTATGCTCTCTCCCACTATGTGCATCTTGCAAAGACCAGAATATATTTTAAATAATTTAATACTGCACAATTCTGACATTCCCCATTAGCTGCCAATAGAAACAAGTAACAGGTTCCAATACAGATGTTAACCCTGTCCTAATGTTCAAGTGTCATTTTTCATTGACCATATAATATATGCTTCAGTAATATACTGCAATAATATATGTAATATGCTTCATATAATATATGCATCATATAAGATATGCTTCAGTAATATACTTCAATAATATAATAGTAATATGCTTCAATAATATACTTCAATAATATACTTCAGTGATCAGTATAGCCTAGAATGTTACTGCAGAAATGCTAACTATATCCCAGTCAGAAGTTGAGGAAGCTGGCCTATTATGGCATTATAATTTCAAAGGGATTGCACTATCATAAATCAAGACTCATCATCCTGTGAGTATATATATATTTAGTCCTATGAATTTAGAATGGATTCAATCTGTAGGCACAAGCACATCTTTTAAATAACACAGCAATCCTGTTCTCTGCAAAAGTACAAAAGGAGGTAAAAACACAGATAAGTATGTATAAGAAAATTTACCATTTAACTGTATTCTCTCTAGTGTCTACATAAATCCATCTATATTTTTTAATTAATATAGCATGATATTTAGCTTTCACACAGGAATTAGGCAAGATATAACTTAAATAGTGTTTGAAAAGTGCTTTATAAGTGCAAATGATTGATAAAGCCAGTGAATGGCAAAAAGGCAAAGAATTTTTAGACTGAGAAGTACCTAATCCAGGGGCCTTAAGGGAAAACACTTCTCTTTGAGATTTTTATAATTCACAAACCATGAATTGGTGAATAAAACTACCTTTTAAATATTCTTAGATACTGAGAAAATGGAAGAATTTATCAGCAAATAGTTGATCCATTTTCCTGTCATGTGAGGTATAAAAGAAGATAGACACATGATCAGTAACTATTACACAGCAAATTCACTGGACTTTTCCCTCTTGTTATTAATTGATGATCTCTTTTCTTTGACTAGGTTTTGAGAGCTTGTATTATGTAATGGCATTTAATATTATTACAACAGTTCTCTCACTTCTAGAATGCCTCAAAACAAGAACTTTCTGCTTAATAAAACCATTTATCCAGCATGAGGTAAGTCAAGAGAGCTTTTCTTAAAAGAAAATAATAAAAATTTGTACTGCCAGAAATAAATATAACTCTATTTGATCCAATAACACCTTTATAGTTTAAGGATTTCAAAAATTGTTTAAGGTATTTTATAGTCACAGCAGCAGATTCTGTAAAATGATTTGTTTTTCTGAAGGCTCTAACTGTGTAAACTTCAGCACCCACACAAAATCACACTGGCTTTAGGGAAGCTCCAGTTTCAGTATGGAAGATAGTTTTTGCCTGTTGAGTTTTATATCATTTTGTAAATATATAGCTTTCTTTCCAAGAAGCACTAAACAGGGATTCTTTTCAGAAACATGTTTGAGACTGGTTTTATCTTGGTGGTATAGCTTGCTGTCTAGTTTGAAAATCTGCTGAAAAGGTAATTATAGAATAGAATCACCTGATTAAGCAGTTTTCCACAAAATCCCAAGGAAGTTTTCCACAAGGCAAACTCGCAAGTTGGAGGAGCAAAAGGGAGGAAGTTATTCTTGCCATCACAGAAGATACATATTAACATGTCCACATTTCCATCTGTCATGGTGAAAATGCACTCTGATGCCTGCTATTGTGTAGATCCTTTGCTACCATCATTGAAAGATTAAGTTTTACCAGTGCTGAGTGAACTGGCTGATATTGTCACTCTGCCACTCTCCATCATTTTTGTAAAATTGTGTTAAACAAGAGAGGTGTCAGAGGACTGGAGGAAAGCCAATGTCAGTCCAGTTTTCAAAAAGGGCAAGAAAGAGGTTGCAGAAAACTATAGGCTGGTCAGCCTCACCTCCATCCCTGAACAAACGATGGAGTGGCTCATTCTGGAGGTCATCTCTAGGCACATGGAATAGAAGAAGGTTATCAGAAGTAGTCAACATGCATTTACCAAGGGGAAGTCATGCTTGACTAATCTAATAACCTTTTATGATGTTGTGATTAAGTTTTACCAGTAGGTAAACGAAGACTAGTCTGCAGTTCTACAACAAGCATTTCAGTGGAAGGCAAAGAAGGCATAAGAAAAACACTCATCAACAGATTAATTCAACATAAAGTAAGAGAAGAATTTGAAACAACTGAAGACATGGGTAGCCTCTTCAAATGTATAAAGAGCCTGTAAAGATAATAAAAGAAGGAAAGAAGTTTCTACAAAGCTCCAAGAGTATGGTTCCTTATCCTTAATGGCTACTAATCAAATGTTTGTAGGATATTAATCAAAATTTTCCATGGCTTTCAATCTGACACTTTAGTACAGGCAGTGCTCATGTTCAGACAGAAATTTTGGCATAGGTTAATAGTAATTATTGTCAATCATATCGCCAAGTTGTTGTAGTTAGGCACATTCCAGGAACTTTAAATACATTTAAGTCTTATGTTATCCTAAGGGTTATTTTAATCTAGCAACTAAATAGGACCTTTAGTATTATACATATATGTGCCAGCAAAGTGTCTTTTTGTTCAGCTTAGGAAAGGGCAAGAGCACAGTAGCCTACAGCTGTCAAGGGCTTTCTGAAGTGTGCAGTGGAAGCATGCCACCACACACAAATTGGTGGTTTCCTTTGCCAGACAACAAAAACAATTATAGAAGTAGACAGGGTTGGACTTTTCCTCTCCCTCCTGAATTCCAAGCTTTCTGGGAATATCTCTCTTTGTGAAGTGAGTATTATTCATCAAAGTACACAGTGGGCAAAACAGCTCAGAAGGGATTGCACAAGATCCAAAGTGGGCACAGGCACTCCTTATATAAATCACAATTGCAGCAGTGACAGGAAAAAATATACAGAAGCATAAGCTGTATTGTTAAAGATTTTAGTAAATCATTAAAACCTTGAAGCTGTCTGGGGATTTTTGCTCAGGGCTGTTAATGGCTGATGAATCTTCTGTAATCAGATAGAAAGCACAGGGCAAACTTGTTAACTGGATGTTTGTGGGCAGGTTCTACTTGAGGCAATTACACATGTATTCCTACTTTAGAGGGAAGATTTTGTCTCCAAAACAGCTGCCAAAATCAATGTGATTCTCTAGTTGGATCACTGGAAATTCAAAGGTCCCTTTGTGTGACTTCAGCAACAGAAATTATAATTGTGGGAAAGTAATTTAAAACTCAGCTCTAACATGATTTTTTAAGAGCAAAACCCTCTAACTACTCCTCCAACTACAAAGCACTCAGACACAAATAGAGAAGAATCATTCCCGAATGACAGCTACTGCAGGCTTCTACCAGACCCAGTTGGATCAGCTAATAATATGGGAAATATCATGGTGTTTTCCCTGTTTTTGCACATAAGAAAAACTCCCAAACAAAAAACCCTCCAACAAACCCAGTGAACAGCACTTGCAGAATATGGAGTAGGAACAACACACTTTTCAAATTTTTTAAATTTAAATAACCTGAAGACTGGTAAAAGTTTACTTTTTGAAACACTTGTTTCATTTATGTATCAGACATAATAAGAAAAATGGGATAGCTGCCCACTCATAGCCCTACTATAAGTAGCAGAAGTCAGGTTTGGTTTCTTTGGAAACATTCTGGATGAGAGTTGGCTGTTGTTGGCATCTTTCTGTATGGTTTGGTTGGACTTACAGGACATTTCCTACACCTTTGTAAGGTATAATGAAGCAGACCACTCCTCATTTTCTCACAAGAGACACTATCTCCAAAACATATGTTGCCTTATGCCATCACTCACTAGCAGTTTTTTCCCACCTAGCAAGGTGACTTGACATCCAAGAAAACTGTTTGCAAAGAATGAAATTGTTCAAACTTTGTTAATATAACAAATTTTGTTAATATAAAATTATCCAGTGTACTGTAGTGCTGAGTTCACCAATGCATATCACTATGGGTTGGAGTTTTTATATGAACTGGGTTAGACATCAAGACAGAATTGTTTTATGTGTAATCTTCAGGAAGTCCTTTAGGAAAGTGAAAACAATATTTGAAGGAGATTTCAAGGAAGAAAGAAATGTACAGCTCATGGAAAAAGCGACTTGTCACATGGGAGAATTATAGAAAAGTTGTCAGAGCATGTAGGAATTCAACAAGGAAGGCCAAATCCCTCTTAGAACTTAAACTGGCAAAGGAAGTAAAAGAGATTAAGAAGGGCCTCTTCAAATATATCAGTGGTAAAAGGAATATCGAAAGTGTGCGCCCACTGCTGAATGAGGCGGTAGCCCTGATAATTGGGGTTGAAGAGAAAGCAGAGCTGCTGAACAATTCCTTTGCTTCAGTCTTTACTGCACTGGTCAGTGAAGACTAGGTTAAGGACCAATTACACAAATTGAATATTCATAAGTCCATGGGCCCTGATGAGATGCACCCAAGAGTGCTGAGTGAACTGGCTGATATTGTCACTCTGCCACTCTCCATCATTTTTGTAAAATTGTGTTAAACAAGAGAGGTGTCAGAGGACTGGAGGAAAGCCAATGTCAGTCCAGTTTTCAAAAAGGGCAAGAAAGAGGTTGCAGAAAACTATAGGCTGGTCAGCCTCACCTCCATCCCTGAACAAACGATGGAGTGGCTCATTCTGGAGGTCATCTCTAGGCACATGGAATAGAAGAAGGTTATCAGAAGTAGTCAACATGCATTTACCAAGGGGAAGTCATGCTTGACTAATCTGATAACCTTTTATGATGTTGTGACTGAATGTATAGATGCAGGGAGACCAGTGGATGTAGTCTATCTTGACCTTAGCAAGGCTTTTGACACAGTCTCCCATAACATCTTTGTGAAGAAGCTCAGGAAGTGTGGGATAGAAGAGCAGATCATAAAATGGATTAAGAACTGGTTGGACAATAGAGTCCAAAGAGTGGTGGTCAATGGTGCCAGGTCCAGCTGGAAAGCTGTAATTAGTGGAGTCCCCCAGGGATCAGTGCTGGGTCTGGTCCTGTTCAACATCTTTATCAATGACCTTAATGACGGGACAGTGTCTTCTCAGCAAGTTTGATGACAACAGGAAGCTGTGAGGTTTGGTTGATACACCTGAAGGCTGTGTGGCCATTCAGTGATACTTGGACAGACTGGAGAGATGGGCAAAGAAAAACTTAATGAGGTTTAAAAGGGATAAGCGCAGAGTCCTGCATCTGGGAATGAATAATAAATTACACCAATAGAGTTTGGGAGATGATCTGCTGGAGAGCAGTCCCGTGGAGAAGGACCTGGGAGTCCTTGTGGACAAGTTATCCATGGGACAGCAATGTGCCCTTGTGGCCAGGAAGGCCAGTGGTATCCTGGGGTACATTAGGAGGTGTGTGTCTAGCAGATCGAGGGAGGTTCTGCTCCCCCCTCTGCGCTAGTGAGACTTCACCTGGAATATTACATCCAGTTCTGGTCTCCCCAGTTGAAGAGGGATGAAGATCTACTCAAGAGAATCCAATGGAAGGCTATAAGGATGATTAAGGGACTGGAACACATGCCTTATGAGGAAAGGCTGAGACACCTGAGGCTCTTTAGTCTGGAGAAGAGAAAACTGAGAGGAGATTTAATAAATGTTTATAAATATATGAGGGCTAAGTGTTGGGAGGTGGGGGCACAGTCTTTTCTCACTCATGCCCTGTGATAGCATGACAGGAAATGGATGTATACTGGAGAACAACATGAGGAGGAACTTCTTTACTGTAAGGGTCACAGAGCACTGGAATGGGCTCCCCAGAGAGGCTGTGGAGTCTCC
>JANHGN010002917.1:70895-81337 GCA_024605025.1 Megaceryle maxima | reverse complement strand
GCTCTGGGGAGACCTAACAGCCACCTTCCAGTACCTGAAGGGAGCTTGTAAAAAGACTGGAGAGGGCCTGTTTACAAAGGCCTGTTGTGAAAGGACAAGGGGCAATGGTTTAAAATTAGAAAGGAGTGGATTTAGATTGGATGTTAGGAGGAAGTTCTTTACCATGAGGGTGGTAGAACACTGGAACAGGTTGCCCCGGGAGGTGGTTGAGGCCCCATCCCTGAAGACATTCAAGGTGATACTTGATGAGGCTCTGAGCAGCCCACTCTAGTTGAGGCTGTGCCTGCTCTCAGCAGGGGGGTTGGACTAGATGACGTCTAGAGGTCCCTTTCAGCCCAGACATTTCTGTGATTCTATGACTCTATGATCTCCAGGGTCCCTTCCAACCCCTGACATCCTGTGAATACAATATTAATTTTAATGCCAGCTAGCAGGACTTATAAAGCTCATTCTATGTTACACATATTGCATCACACAGCTGTTTCAAAGCTAAAAATGGGTCAATATGTAATGTCTTCCAAAGTAACTTTCTATATATAGAATTGCATTCCTAATGGGTTGATAAATAAAACAAAACAAAGCAAAACAAGACAAAACAAACAAACAAAAAAATGGTGTGTATATTGCAATGGGGAAAGGCAAAAGTAAAACTGGACTAATAAGTTTTGATTAGGCTATTTAATAAATTCAACTTCAGCATTCAACAACTGTGTAACTGCTTTAAGACACCAAACACAAAGGAAGTGAACTGCTGTGGTTTAATCATGAGGGTATGATCTTGTTACAGCCTTAAGAAAACACCCTCGAGAATTTATCTAGGCTACTAACAGATAGAACTTATTCCCAAATACTGTTAGAATTTAAAAGAAAGTGATTCCTAATATTAAGCAACAAATATTTGCTGTAAAAACATGTGAAAAGGTACAAATCTCAAAGCGTGTTTAATCAAAAAGATTACAGAACAATTCCTACAATATCACTATTGAAGAGTGAAGTTTTTTTCTTCTGGATAAATACTACCAGTTTCTTTCACATATGATGGCCTATGGACATGGTCTCCACAGAGCTCTAATCACAGGTCATAGCATTTGCAGGCAACATCCAGCTATGAAATTCATTCATTGCATAAAAAAGAACAGAACAAAATAAAACTATGGAAGAGGAAAATCCTTCATGGGCTGTATTAGTTGCAAATGATTCTTTGAATCCATATGTTATTTGTGATGTACAGATCTGTGACATATACAAACTCATTAACTAAGCCACTCCACACACACGCACAATCTGCTTTCAATCTCCCTTAGACAATTCCCTAGAAAGTCCCATCATGTATCTCAGGTTTATATTGAACAGTAACCTCTTCCCAGTGTGCACCTGCCTGTCTGAATTGCCACAGGGCCATTACATTTTGGCCCTTCTGAAGCCACAGATGGACCTTCTGGATTCCATCCTCAGAGTCAAAGCCAAAACAGGAATGACACACATTTGATTTTCTGTCTTTTTACATGTAAAATGGTAAATTTTTTTCCTGATGGAGGATTAGAGCTCAATTCCAAAACTGCATGCAATTTTATGAAATCAACTAGGTCTAGATCACATCCAAGGTTTAATGATATTTTTGAATTATAGATACATTTCTAGGTTGTGTCTCTCCTGTCAGTTTTACAACTATAAGGTTACCTCACAGAAGAGTAATGGTGTTTAGCACATACCACATAATAAATTGTCTACAAGAAAAGCATATAAACATTTTCCTTTTCTTCTGCCACACAAACTTAGAATCACCTTGTATTTCTGGATGATACTTAGGAACAAAGTTAGATAATGATTTTCTTAAGTGTGTCATAAGTCTCAGTGCCACTGGCAATGTTACACAGGGATGTTTGAAAGAGTTTTATGAGGTGAGGTGGGGAATAAAGCCTTTACAGAATGTGCATATAGATCTGTTCTACTCTTATAGGATCTTACCTATTCTGATGAGCTGGATAAGCTGAATGCCACCTATAAATAGTTAGCTTGCCAAAAACCGTACTTCTATTATTAGCTATTAGATACATGACAACTAATCAGCATTCACTTTTCTAATTGCACTGCATCTGGGTTCTTCTGAGTCCTCTGTAATTGTGTCTTTTAGGAGAGGAAAAATAGGAAAGGAAAGCTCTGCCAGTCTTATTTACACATCTTTGCCAAAATTATGATTTAATAGCAATAAAATTTTCAATAGTGAGGCAATTTTTCCCTGTTTTTATCCCAAAGTCATATCAAGTGAACCTGAATCAATGATAAATGTCTACATTAAAACCATCATTGCTAATAGTATTCTATATCATTCGTCTTTTGTTCAGTGTGACCAAATTACAATCAGCACATGACTACAGCTACTTGTGATTAATGATGGTTTTACTTAGTAACTGACAGTGAAGCTTCTGGGAGGAAAATGGTAATATATTTCAAAATTTCAAGCTATAAATTTTGGGACAAAATAGCTCTATTTTCAAAGCTGTAGTTAACATTGCTGCTGCTGCTTTTACCACTGTCAGACTGAAGGGTTTAAAGTTGCTCAGATTTTTAAGGGATTATCCCTCTCCTGTCAGGGTGGAAGTTTTGGCTTAGGAGTTCTTAAGTCCTTTACAGACTATACACAATATTTCAGAAGAACTAGAGAGTATGCAGGGAAGGGTGTTGCAATCAACCAGGAAAAAAAAAAATAAAAAAATTAATGACCTGGAATAAAGTCTCTCTGAAAGCATGGTAAATTAAAAAATTATAGATAACCTTTATGAATGAATTAGAGAGTAGACTTTGTGAAACACTAGAAGAAAGCTGTAAAAGCTTTCACTTGGCAGAGGCTGATCTTGATAAGGTCAGAAGTGGATAAAAGCCATTTTTACCCTCTGATGGGCACTCACCAGCTTTAGGCTGATGTTTCTTAGTTTGGCACAGATGTTCACATCAAAACAAGCTCTCCTGCTGAAAATCTCAAGAGTCTGAACAAGCAGAGAGAGTTCCCAAGCCCCTTGTCCACATTTATTCTGATACAGAACAGCTGGGCAACATATAAAAGACCTGTATTGCCATTGCCAAAATTATTATAAGCCTGAGAAACCTCTGTCTTTCGAACCATTACTCTGTAAATTGTGTCAATAGTATAGTTATTTAAAATTGAGAATGAAGTTTAAAAAAAAAATAAAAGTCTGTGTTTTAGGGAGAACTTTCTACACCATTTATCAAAGGTTGATGGCTACTTTATACATCTTGAAGAGAACAGCAAAATTCACCTGTGCCTCATCAGGAGCAAAGTTCTTCTGACTCAGAATAACTTTATTAAAAGCCTTTAATAAGACCTTTATGAAAAGCCCATTTTGAAGGTGAAACCCTGATTCTAAATGAAGTCACAATAAAAACTCCAATAAGCTTCACCCGGTCTTGAATCGTACCCTAAATCTGTCTATGCAAGAAAAGAAAACGTACCTCTTTTTTTTCCATCATATTCACTGACAACCTTATATATATATGCAGAATAGGGAGAACTGTATATTAGCTGCCTCTGTGGTCTTCTCATATTCTGTCCCTATTTTCTGATACACTAATTTGGGATAATTACATTTACCCTGATTCATGTAACTGAATTGATAAGCATATTATGTTCACAACATCAATATCTAATCTAAATATGTGACTGTTCATACTGGGGTTTCTTTTCCTATAAATCAGTTATATATAAGTGTGTATTCTTATTTAGATATATATATATACATACACATTTTGAAGCAATGCAACTGGAAAGCATAAATATTTTTTTCCTATGAGTAACTATACTATGAGTAACATATAACTAAAGAAATATGCTTTCTAAAAACAATCTGCTGATCTTTTAAAAACTAATTCCTCTTGTGACTAGAAATGACATCAAGGAGTTCTGGGAGACTGTTAAAGATTGCAGAAGAAACTTTGGTTGTCATTTCCTTTTCTTTTAACTAATAAGGAGTAATTTAAAATGTTTTTCTAATGGCAACCCTGGATCTGTGTAACAATCCAGCAAGATTTTGCATGTAGATTACAAATGTTATTCTGTTCCCACTGTTTCATTAGTACGCAGGTACTAGAGACGTTGGATTGTCTGTATTTAATACACTTAAGTCACCACTAATGTTGATGCAGATCACAGCACAACATGCTTTTTCAAATCTCAGAAAACGTTTAAAGCTGCAGATATATGACACCATATAAATTGATAACACATTTCTTGTAAATTGAGCAGATTTGATCTGCAGACTATTGAAACATATTTGTATAACAACACTTCAGAGTAAAATTACTTCTGTTAATTCTGCTTCCTTTAAAAACTAAAGGCACTTTTACTCTACATTGATCTTAGTTCCAAAACTGTCACACAGTAAGACAAATATTAAACAATAGTGAAATATGTATAATATTTTGGTAGAACTACTTACATAAGGTTCTCTTTAACTTTATAAATTCATTTATTCTTATTGTAATTTTGATGAGATAAAAAAATCAACAATGTAAGTCAGTGCATAAAAAAGTAAAGATGTTGCCTACAACTATTTGTATGGAGATAACAAATACTTTGTGACATTCAGACCTCATTACAAATCCATAGAAAGTGACCTTTGCAATGATTTACAAGAATTTAAATCTCCAAATGAAATAAGTTAAGTTTACACCTAATTACTTATTCAGAATGTCCCAGTGGAAATACTACATGGAATAGAATAATCGTTTATGAAAAAGCACACTCTGTTCTCCTTCTGGTACAGCTATTCATGATGATTTTGGTTTACATTTTGTAGCAATTACATAGTAGAACATATGAAGAGATAAATCTTTTTCTCCAGGACTAGTTAAAGTGTAAACTACATGGCAGTTAGGTCAAAAGCTGAATATAGCACATCTGAAAAACTCTACTAGATGCATTTTAACACTTTCAGATACCTAATACACTTCATGCACCTTTCTTCTCACAATTAACCTAGTGTGATCTTAATCATGTAGTTTGTCCAGATCAGTCTCACATATCTTTTTACTGGTGTATTAACTCTCTGACATTTAATATTTTATATTAGCATATTAGAATAAAAACAGATTATAAAAATAGTGTGATCTTATTAGGTAATTATGCAAATATCATTATTAGCTAATACACTATAATATCAGTTAAACAGTCTATCACGACATAATATGTTACAATTTGGTAAGGTTTAACTTCCAGATTAGTTTTAAAGCAATTATCATTGTGTAGAGGAGAAAAAAATATATCAGTGAAATTTTGTTAAAAATAAAAACAAAACAAAAAACAAAGCCAAACCAACAGATTCTAGTCTAATAAGGAAAAGAAAAGTTATATAAATAGCTTGTGTCTGCTTAAATAATTAAGTTGTGATGAAGCCTGAAAAATATCACAAGATGTTAGCAATTTTTCAATGTTTGGGGAGCTTTCTTCAAAATACTGGCTTTATCGTGATTTCTTTCATTTTCTTTATTTTTATTACCAAAACTGTAGCAGAAATACTACCTTCACTACTACATCTGGAGTTGCTTTGCCACTAAAGATTAAGTATTAAAGATTATGAGTTGAAATCAATGTTAATGAATTGCTATTTTTCTGATTGTAACTTTTAATGCTGGCAGATCTCTATCTGTTAGCTGTTTCAGAACTTTCATATTTTCCCCTAAAAACTTTCTTCAAAACATCAGTTACTTATGACTGTATTTGAAATATCATATTTTTTTGCTGTGAAGTGAGTTATTCATCTAACCTGGGATATTATGCTGTATCCAATCTTTTGGGCTCAACTTCCCTGATACTGACCCTGAAGCCAGCTGGTTTACTGTTTTTAACTGAGAAAAGATACATTCTTGTGACTAACTATCAACACCTTGCACAGAGATAATAAACAACCAAGTGGTGCCATATGTATGCAACAAAATGTGACAGCTGATATCAATTTACTAGTCCTCATTCATGGAGCAAGATGCACAACATGTGTATTTCCCAAGTGCCAGTCTGGTAAAGCATTAAAGAAATTTAAGCATGCAGGTATTCCCACTGAAGTCAATGGAAGTCACTTAAATCAACAGCATTATTATGTGCTTAAATGGCAGATAAATGAGCACAACAGTTTTGGGAGAGTGAAGAATAATAAAAATGAGCTACAGAGCACCTTAAACATCTTCCTCCACTGGGACAGAGCCAGTGAGAGTGAGACAAAGTGCAAAACAGAATATTTATGCTTAGAAACTGTCAATTCAGCAACAATAGGAGTCCAGTCCTCTGCAATAGGAAATTCAGTGGATAAAACATAGCTGTTTTCAAATCCATCTAAAAGAGCAAGGACTTTGGATATTTTATTTTATTTTTTTCTATGCATAAAGACTGTGTTTTTCTCCCTAAACAACTTCTAATTTCTTCCTTTCACAATGTTCCTGTTTTGGCCCCTCAGTAACAATATTCCAGATAAAAAATTTGGCCTGGGGCTCCTCACTTATCTGATACTAATTTCCTTTTACTTATTACATTTTCTTTGCTGTTCTAACTTCCTGTGTTCCCAGAAAGCTGCTCATGGTAGTGAAAATTTAGTTTGGATTTTGTGTTTAACCTGTTCTGAAAGGATAACACTGCAGACCATGATGTGATGTGGAACAAGGCGAGTCTCTGAAAGTTTATAAAAGACTCCAGAAATATGCATAGGCATTCTACCTTACACCTGGAGTGTCCTGTACTCTGGCACAGCACCACTTTAAATTAACAGGTTTCAATAAGTTTATTTTTTTCCTGAGAAATAAAAAGAATAATATCAATGATTGAGCTTTATAAGTTAATCTTTAGCAATTCAATCCTACAGAAGCATTATTCCATAAACTAAAAAATATAAGAAAATTTAAGAAAATATAAAGAAAATGTTAAATTTCCCTATTGCTTTGTGGTATGAGAGTATCATCTGAGGGGGGGGGGGGAAAAGATACTAAAATATACCAGAAAAAAGCAACAAATATTGTTACATGTACAAAGATTGAATGATCTGAATATGCTAAAAGACACTGGGAAAAAACCTGAAGGAACTGTTTCAAAGCAATAATATGTTCACTTTGCTGCTTCTATTACACTTAAACCCTGTCTTTACAAAAGTGGCAGTATTTATATAGAAAGTATCATCTATCTGTCATTTATCTTTGCTAAATGAATGCAAAATCTAAACAAATATGAACCTTCAATGTCAATTTTTACTCATGGATAACCGAAGTCAGAATTAAATTCTACTAGTTCATTAGAAGTGAAGCCGTTTAACAAACCCAATGAAATTAATAACTTCAATTGTTCAGTTAGTGCTATAACTTCCCAATTAATTTCCAGGTCACCAGGCATTATGTTTAACTCAGAAACGTGTGCAAGGAAAAGCAACACAATTACTCCAATACTTTCTAAATGTCTTAAATTCTCTTCCATACCTTTTTGCTTTTTTTTTCTTATTATTCTTTGGTTTTAGTTTATTTCTGTGTTAGCCTAGAATACACAATTTTTTTTTAATTTCATGGATCTGGGCTACTTTAGTTACAGATGAATGCCGAAAACAGAAATGCTACCCACACTAAAGAAGTACTTTGTAGTCCCTTTGTTAACTTCACTTGATCTTGGTTTTGGAAGTTAGCATGATCAAATTGTTGAAATGGTGAATTGAGTGATTGTTGAACACTCCCAGAGTGCACCCAACTTTTCCATGTATGAATATTTCTGCATCTGCGGGAACAGTTTATACTGTTTCAGATTACCTATGCACAGGTCAGTCAATCCTGTAGCAGGGACTGACAGTCCTGCAGAATGAGTCAAATGCTTTACTGTGAAGCTGGCTCCGAGTGCAGTCCATCACCTTATTTCAAGTCAGTCCATTGTCTCAACCTACAAGGCTGTAACTGGGGAGTTCCTGGACTAACAGGGAATTGCCTGGAAATGCAGGCACATGCACAAATGACCCAGATGCTCATCTGTATTACAGTTGTAGAAAGCAAATTTTAATTTCTTCCTTACATTGTCATAATTTTCCTTCCTTTTATCTTGTGTCACATGTCAAATGCTGCAAAACTATCTTTGCAGTATCACCAAGTCAAAAAAGTTGTAGTAGTACATGTGGTAAATGCTGGAATGCCTCACACACTTGTTCAATAAACTGATATCTTGTTTGCAAAAGATTGAAGAAAAGATAGTTTACAAATACATTAAGTGTATATGCAGTCAGAACTGTCAGGTATGAAAATAAATATGCATATGAGAGAAAAACAGTGACTAAAGAAATGGATACACAAAATTGTAAAGTTCACAGTAATCTATTTATTGAAATAAGTTATTTAATAGTTTTAACAGCAAGAAGTGATTGAATATCTAAGCACACAGTATAGTTTGCAAACAGAAAGGGAGACTTTAAATGTTCATACACTGCGATGTAAGTAGCTAATTCTGCATGTCACATGACAGTTTTCTCATTCAGACCAGCTGAGTGGCAAATTCTCAGTCAGTGGTGGAACCATTTCTAACAAGAATCTTCCATCTGTGTGTCCCCATCTCAGGAGTAATTGGCCAACCTACACAGCTGCTGTAATCAGCTTTGTTTCTTCTCTTGATCATTCACTACCATCCAAAATTAAATTGGCAATGCTCTTTTCACAAGTTCTCATATTTCAGTTTTCATTCCTAGGAAGATTCTATCTAACAGGTTTAGATTAATGACATTATTTCTAGCAATGTTATTTTCTTGAAGCTACTCCAATGTCTGCCACTTCAGTCCCCACTAAATTACTCTAGTTTCAGTTGCATCACACCCAGGCTCTGCCCACTACCAGTCTTGCAAGATTTTACACTGCTACTACACTTCCTCAGCCTTCTAAGAACATTTTCTGCATTCTTTCTTTTTTTCCTATAGGACCAGATGGAGCAATACATTTTTATGAAGGGATGTCCTACCTTTACAAAGTCTTTCAGCCACTAGCTCATTATTTCTGCCCAGCATCACAGCATGACTAATTTTTCTGGTTTTGGTACCATCTGATTTTATTTCCATCAGTGTAATGTGTAGTTCTGGTAGAATAAGGGACAGGGAGAGAGGAGAAAAGTGAATATTCACCTAACTCAGATAGATGTATGTTTTCTTCTCTGAGAGAAGTTCATTATTAGTTCATTATTAGTACCATTATTTAGGCTAAGTGAAAACCCCTTCTTCTTTGTCCCAGATAGACACTGAATAAAACCCTACAGTCTTTCAAACCCATCATCACTGTTACCACTGTTACAGCAGATCAAATATTTTCTTCTTTCTACTGCCATGGATTCTCACACATGTATACATATAAGTGTATATATCATGACCTGAAAAACCCAGATACATATAAAAGTGGACCTTGAAGATATAAAAACAGCCCATATTTTATGTAATCCTTCCTTTCTGGATTAAAGATCTCAAATAATCTCTTCAGGTATTCATCTGACCTTGCGTAATTCAAAAGACAAAGAAATGCCAAAAAACATCTACAAATATGGTACATAGTTCATTTATGTTAACTCTTAATCTCATAGAGAGATAATGAAAAGATGATTTTATGATATAAGATAACCTTACCAGACTAGTGATCTCTGCCTGTCCATGTTGTCTCTTTATCTCATATTTCTATATCCACCACTGCAGAGTTTACATCATCATCAGTCTCTGACTGTTACCTTAAAAGCAACAAAAGTTAGTGTTATTGTATATATCCATCAGGGAAGTGTCCTGAATTTTTACTGCTCAATATCTCCAACATTCACTCTTCAAAAAAATCTACTTTTTTGACAAGGAGGACATAAAATGTCAGTATGGGAAGAATTATTTTCCTTATGATGTTAAAATAATTCTAATCTGCTTTACTTCACTTCAAATAATCTAACCTATCTTCTTTGCTTTGCTGAAAAAAAAAAAAAAAAAAAAAAAGTCTTGTAATAAAATCCCAGATTTTAATACTTTTAATAAAGATACATGCAGATCTAGTGACACCTCCCCTCTCAATTATGTGATTGCTAGGAACCTTAGTCTTATTTGTCTAGATTTGTTTGTGACTGAAACCTGTGTTTCTCTCACTATGGATCTGAAGATAATCTGAGCCAAGAGTTAAGTCTATCTATTGACTGAATTAAATACCCAGAGAGAAACCTGGGAAAGTCTCAACCATGATAAAGATAACATTTTTCAGCTTGCTGCTTCTGCTGCATATTTCACCTTCATTCTGATAGGATGGAGTCTAATGGCTGCTGCTGAAGAAATACAGAGATTTAAGATTGAGTTGACTCTATCCAACATTATACCCACAAGGCAATATGGTTTAGATTACTGTTGGTTTTAGTGTGGGGCTTTTCTTTTTCCCTTTTTAAAATACTGAATATATTATGATTATTAAAA
>JANHGN010002917.1:0-47222 GCA_024605025.1 Megaceryle maxima | reverse complement strand
TCTTTTCTTTTCTTTTCTTTTCTTTTCTTTTCTTTTCTTTTCTTTTCTTTTCTTTTCTTTTCTTTTCTTTCTTTTCTCCCTTTCCTTTCCTTTCTTTTCCTCTTTTCCTTTCCCTTTCCTCTTTCCCTTTCTCCTCTCCTCTCCTCTCCTCTCCTCTCCTCTTCCTTTTCTCTATTCTTTTCCCAAAACAATAGGATATAAAATGCAAACTCTCATTCGCAAACCCATAAGATAATCATGTACCTTCTGCTGTTGCTGCTGTTCCTGCTGCCAGCACTGTCAGCAGCTCCAGTGCTTCTATAGCAACAACTACTTCCAACTGTGCAATACTTGCAAGTAATTTAGGTGCATAAGACAACAATATTTTAGTGAGGACTGCATGTTATATGCTTGAAACATAATGTTTGTCAATAATCCCTGAGGTCACCCCTAATTATAATTTTTCTGTATCTTTCCTAGCCCACTCACCCCATTTTCCTGGGCAACATCAGTTTTCAAGGAAATTTTAGGAAAAAAAACCCACAACCTTATACCACATATAAATAAATCAAAATATATAGAAATTTAATAGCCAAAAAAGCATCCCAGACAGTTACTGACAAGTAAGCATAGGTACCAAGGTAGCTTGACCAACTTAAGCAAAAACAAAGCAGATGGAGTGTTTCTCCTTTGTTCAGAAATCTGCCCTTTGCCTTGGATTGCACAGGGAGAACATTTCATCTCTTTGGAGTCATGAAGACATTTTTCAAGCTGCCAGAACAGTAATCTAAACCCCAAAACTCTCTTGGCCACCCCAGTTTGTTTGTTTACAGTCTGTCATCCAGAAAAGTATAGTCAGGAACAAAGATGAGGCTCCATGTCTAGAAGATTACAAAAGCACAGACTGTTTCAGTAAGTAAAAGACAGAGACCTGTCTGTCATCATTTTGTAAGAGGTCCATGTTGCAGTATATGTAATTTCTTGCTATGAACAGTCCCATGCTTAGCCCACTTTTCCCACTACTAGAGAGTACCTCAAATCATGGGAGAAACATGAGGCATAATGGGATAACATAAGTCCGCTATGTCTTTGGATATTTCCATATGATTCTTTCATGTACTTGCTTCAGTGCCTGTTTTTTTCCACCAGTATAACACATTAAGATTTGAAAAAAAAGAGTGTTTGTTATAAGAGCATAAAGCTGAATCAATCAGTAATATTTACTGGACTTGGAACACATCACACACAGAAACACTTGAGTCTAGCACTTCTGTTTGCTTAGCAAGGCTCTGTAAACTCCTGTAAATTGTAGCTTCCTCTACAAAGATAATAAATGTGAAGATTTCACGCAGTGCTTTCAGAGGTACCAGCTGCTGCAGTATTCAATAGGAATGTCACCTGATGCTGTCACCTAAAGTCTGGACTTTGCAGCAAGATTTGCTCCCAAGGAGGCTATTTGAAGAAAAAGTACAGTAAATAACTGAAATAGAGTTCAGAGCATGAAAAGATCCCAGTTCCTCATGTCTCCAGATTTCTTTTGTTCCTGTGTTTGCCCTCATACCGCATGTAATCACTACTAGCAGAGCTCATACATTTATATACGTTTACTGGCCCAGCATGGTATTCACTCTCTAAGTTTTGCTCATGTTCCTGGATTCCTATCCACTCTGATAAAATTAATACAGAAGTGTGTGTAATAGAAAATCCTCCTAAATGAAAATTCAAATTCTTGTGTTTCTTTATCAGTCTTACAACAAGGCTGAAAAACAGAGAAATATTTTAGACGGTGTGAAAGTGGCATCTTCATATTTATTTTTCTCTTGCCAAATTTCCTATCATTTCTCAATATAGCAGCCTATAAAAAGACACGTCTACTTTTTTTTACAAATAAAATGTCAGATTTAAACACTTAATCCCTTGTCTTCAATAAGAAAGGAAAAAGGCCAAATTTCATCTTCTGCCCAATAGAGGGTAGATTGCTTCCTTATGAAAACAGACACATTCAACCTTTGTGGACCCATTTGGCAAGGCACCTGTGGAAACTCCTTTTATCATCAGTTCAGATTTCACCACCCCCACTCATTCTGAATTAGTTTGCAAGACAATAAAACACAGCCTACCCACCACAGCCTAGACTATATGCCTAAAAAGAAACAAAGATGCAGCCCCATGGCTAGAAGATTACAAAAGCACAGACTGGCTCAGTAAGTAAAAGACAGAGACCTGGCCATCATCATTTTATAAGAGGTCCATTTTGCAGTATATGGAATTTCCTGCTGTGAACAATCATGCTTAGCCCTGGAAAATGGTGGATAAGATCATAAACTTCCTGTATAACCTGAGTGAAATTCAAGAGAATGAAACATATCTTTGCCTCCACAGTACCATGGGGACAAATTTTGAAGACTCTTAAATTCTCATTTGAAACCTACAAATCCTATTGGAAAGTTGTGCACAAGATCCAGACAAGGTTGGGGAAGCAGATCGATCTTATGAACCCATATATTAAGACAGGGATGACATTTGATAGAAGGTATAAACCCTATAGACAACTGACAAAAATGCAAGAAATTATAATCAAAACTGTCTTCCAGCATTAATCTTTTGCAAAGATCTAGCAAAGAGGCTTATTAACTAGACTTAACAGTGTCTTGGCATTGTTAACTCTTTTTGGCCCATATTCCTCTAGAGAGTGATTAAATACTGTACATCCCATCTTTTGTCAGAGTCATTTGTCACTGTGCATGAAGATGCAACAATTTGTTGGTAGACAGTTCCACCTATATTCGAGTCTGAGGTTTTTGCTCAGCTCAATTTTTCACCTTCTGTCCCTGGCACAGCTGGATGTCTGCTTAAAATTTATTTTCCACTGCAGCACTTCTAGGCTTTCCTCCCACTGCTGCACATAGCCCTTGAATTCCATCCCCTTACACATTTCTTGTGTACAAGAAGAATTTATGGGTGACAGAACACTGGAACAGGCTGCCCAGGGGGGTTGTGGAGTTTCCCTCTCTGGCGAAATTCAAAACTTGCCTGGACGTGTTCCTGTGTAATCTGGTCTAGGTGATCCTGCTCTGGCAGGGGGTTTGGACCAGATGATCTTTCAAGGTCCCTTCCAGCCCCTGACATTCTGTGATTCTTTCAGGTTAGAAGCCTAGCTAAATGCTCAGCTTCATCATTCTTCCTACCCTAAAACTGAAGGAAAATGTGGCATATACTTCCTTCCTCTGGGGGGCTCACCACATCATTGTGTCTTTCTAAATCGTTCATGTCAGGAACTATTTATCTGTGCCTGAGAAAAACACTTTTCCATATCAAATGCTATGTCTTTTTGGACTAGTACCATTCAAACAGGCATGAAAACAGACAGATGTGATCCTCCCAATTTGTTCTGTTAACCTGCTCCCTTACCCATTTCCAAGTATGCAAGTAAAACATTCTGCTCCGTCAATAAATTCAGCATCATACTTTCTGGAACAAAATTAAACCATTTCTCACAAAAATGTCTTTATTTTTTGTGGGGTGTTTGTTTGTTTGTTTGTGGGTTTGTTTTCTTTGGTTTTGGTTTGTTGTTTTGTTTCTTTCAGGTTTTTTTGGTAATAGCTTTCTCTGGCTTTCCAACTGTCAGAGAATAATTTTCTTAAAAAAAATGGGCATATATCTCATGTCTCAGTACTCTTCTTAGTGTATATATACATATACTGAAGCCTAGTTTAGGAACAGAATATATAGCATCATCATTTTCGAAAGCAATTTGAACACATAAAGACTCCCCAGACTATTCCAAACTACATGCAGAATATCAACATGATAGACCAAAGAAGGAATCTCAAGATGTCAACAAAGCATACTTTTGGGGGAAAAAAAAATAATCACTTTAGTTCTCACTGAATGATTTGGCCCTGAATGTATTCTACATACTGAGGAGACTCAAAAGACTGTAACAAAGAATGGAAACAATGAGTGTCATGCTTCATGAAAGAGCAGACATTTGGTTCACATAGAATTTATTATAGCATCAAGTAAGGCAATCCCAAATCCTCAGAAACCACAGAACATGTTACAAAAGAATAATAATAATATTTGGACTAGTAATTGAAATCTTTTTTAATGATAATGTATTGTATTTCTTTTTTATTTGTGTATAGCTTTTATATCTTTAGGGTACACTCTGCTCATAGTCATACTTCTCTGCAGATTGAAATGGAAAACAGAAAGAGTTTATTGATGATGCATTTGTAATGTTATACTGACATACTTGGAAAAACATGAGAAAAATAGGAAAAATAAACTTACTTATTTAATCACATGATTCCATTAGCTGAGACTTTAATCAAGATAACAAAATAAAACTGTAGAAAGTAGCAAGAACTTACTAGGTTGAGCTGTCTGTCTTATAAAAATTGCCTGCCTGAGAGAGGAATGGATGAAGATCTGGCCTATCAGGAGAGGCTTTGCCAGCTCCAAGTGAATGCTATGTCTTCAGCCTGCATCCTGCTCTCTAACTCACAGGCTGAGAAGCTGTCTCAGCATGGATACCCAAAAGCATACACAGGTCACTCTCTAGCTCATTTAATATAGATGATAAAAATAGCATGATATTTACATCTTCTCCTAACATCTCATTTGAGAGTAAAAATTTGTTCTTTCTCATTAGTCACCACAATTAAAAGCTCATTATTGACCCTACTTTTGGGTTGAATTTCATCCTAGCAATAAACCAGAAAGTGTTTTCACCCTCCTACTACTCCCCTGCAAGGCAGTCAGCCAAAAAAGCAAGCTAACATCATCACCACAGTTTGATACTGTAATCCTGCCCAGCACTTCACTTCATGCCATTGCCACACATGCAGGCAGAATAAAACTGGAGTGTATCCAGACAGATCTTGTTCTGTGTTAGGTGGAACTGCATTGAAGCAGTCCATTCATTCAAAAGTTTCTCCTTTGAATGTATTTCCAATATTAATGGCAACCTAGTCACAGGCAAGCCTGAAATACCGACTGTGGTGAGGAACAGACATTGCTAAAAGTGAATGTGAAGGCATTTCATTCAGATACTGTTACGTCTAATTCTTCCGATTTCAGGTGCTAACAGGTTTGACAATGCTGACAATTAAGAGGTCAGTGCTAACAGGTGACAACAATGGATTAGAGTGAAAAGAGAAATCTTCCAGATAGGAGTTTAACAACATTATATGTTTTGGCTCTGTGAACCCACATGATTAGAACAAGAGAATAAATAAGCCTTGGTGTGAATGGTTGTTCCCATATCACAGAGTCTTCAAGAATATATTTAACATGGAGGAGAGAACCAAGCAGTACACAGAGGCTCAAGACTGGCTATATTTCCACAAGATGTTAATCATAAGGGCTTTGCCAGATTGACCACAGATGGGTTAGGTTCTGCTATAAGATAGTCATGAAGCCAAAACTTAGGGAAATAATAACTCAGTCTCACTTGCAGACTGCAAATACAAATAAATTCCTCTAGGATTTGTTTGTGATGAATGATACCTTAAGGCTAGTTTGCTAATTACTGTAGGAATAAAATCAAACATAGCACATTGCTACTAAAGCTGTGAAACAAGTATATTTGTTCCTGTATATGTATGGCCTTGGATGTTTTGCCATCAAATTTTTTGCAGAGGTACAGCAACATGAAAAGCTGAACAATCTGTCAATATTAAATATATTCACAGTTAGTCTGGCTTGCAAGGAAACTGAGAGGAGGTGATTTTAAAAAGGTGCTCGATACCTACAATTTCTACCTGGTAATTATGCCATCAGTTTGGTCTTATCGGAAAGCAGCATTAAAATATTTAAGAGGAAATGCTAGGACGGAAGAAAGCATAAAAAAAAAAAAAAAAAAAAAAAAAAAAAAAAAGTAATAATCATACTGTAGAGCTTCTAATTCTCATGCTTTTCACTAAATACCCATCCCTTATACAGCCCACTTTAAAATGAAGAAGTAGCATCCGCTGTCTTCATGAGCACATGCATAATTACAGATAACTAGCTTACAGGTATTTCAGTCTGCATTATTAAATTCATCAGCTAAGAGTTGTTTGTAAGGCTCATCTCACTCATAAAGAATTGTCCATTTCTAATGACATTAATTAGTAATCTTTGACCACAACAGGCTTGAATACTTGAGCTAGCAGCAGCATTCTCGACCCTTGCCATAAGTGACTTGAAGAGCCGTATAGCTTATCAAAAAGATTGAGAGGTGACTTGATTACAGCATGTAAGTACCTTCACAGGGAGAAAATACAAGGGCTGTCTACTCTAACAGAGGCATAACAAAAACTAGAGCTGAAAACTGAAGTCAAGCAAATTAAGCAGGAAATAAAGCACACCATTTATATAACACACTATTCTATAACACACTATTTCTATAAGAAAGCAAACCACTGGAACAAGCTCCAAAGGCATCAATAGATTCTTGAGTTCCTACAGCCTCAAGAACAACACTGGATGTCTTTCAGGAAGTCATGCTTTAGCCAAACACAGTGTGCCTCAGCTGAAATACAGGTTATTGTTCTCAGCTACAAGGAATTTAATGACCCGTGATATGCAATAGGTCAGACAGACTTCAACATCTATTACTGTGGGAGAGGTAGTATTTTTTTACTATACTAGATGATGTTGCTGCAAAACATGCAGACTTTCAAGTACACAAATCTTCCTTCAGGTCTGATATAAACTGAAGTAGCAAGTTACAAGGCTAAAAACAAGTTGAAAACAATTGCTCCAGGTTTGACTGTTGTTACTCATGTTACGCATCCAGGGTTAAAATGGCAGGAGGTAAAAGTGAGGGCTACTGACATGAAGTGGGGTGCTTCATCTTGTACCTTTTTTGATGAGTGATAGTGATAGAGGAACAGACTAGAACTTGCTTTTTAACAACAAAACATGAGGAGAGAACAACTGCTGCCTCTTCTGTTGCTGATCCCAGGTGCTCTGTTAGCTTTGTTAGAATGTGTAACAGGAACAGGGACGTGTTGAAGGCTATTTAGTCTTCTCTCTGTATTTTGCAAGTAAGGAAACTCTGAAAGCTTTCTGTTAAGAACCACAGTGCAAGCTCAACAGCTCTCTCCTACTGTTCAGTTAGATCTTGTCATGCCAGAAGGAGGCCGTATATAAAGCAATATCAAAGGCTCCATTACCCATTATTAGTCTCTCAAACCATTTAGTTGTCTTCCTGCACAACAGTTCATTGATTATAAACTAGTGGTCAGACAGATCCTCAGCAGGAGGTTCATAAGCATTATTCCATTATATCAATGAAACTATGTAGATGTATGACTTCTGAGAAAGTCCAGAAGTTTTGACCTAGTCATTGCCAAACAGGATTTTCCCATGGTCCCATCCATTGGGTTTTCACTTCAAAGGTTAAGCTATGTGTTTAATATGGCAATAATAAGGAAAAAGTATTTAGGTCATTTTTGCTATGACACTAAGAATAAATATTGTAATTGGCATAGTTAAGCCACTTAGACGCAAATCAAGCTTTTAAACTTCCTTTATTTAAGTGGGGAAATTGAGAATAATTATGCAGTGGTAAATACCAAAAAGGTTGCTACCTCACCTGCAGATTTCCAACTGCAAAATTTCACTGGCTTCAACACACCGATACCATAAATGAGGTACCACATGGGCCTGCCTCATGATCTTGAGGTGTTTACTCAACCAGCCTGTTATTTAATCTGGTATTTATTGATTTCTAGGTGAAGTAAACTGTTTGCTGTAGCAACATCAGTAAGTGTGCAGTACTCACCTAATTAACTGATCTCTCTTAAGCTCTGTAATTTAAACAACCCTCCTAGTAACAATGTTCCTAGAGCTTTTGAAGCAGAATCTGAAAACTTTTAGCCTGTCTTTTCTAACTAAACCTTCTACAGAGCTCCCCTGATAACTAACAAAATTTGGTAAAAGCACTTAAATCATCAAGCACAGAATGACAGCCCAATGCACTTGCATTGCTGAACATCATCATGGTATAGGCAAACTTTCTCTGGTTTCTTGGGTTAAAACTGGACTGGCCACTAAATAAATGACAGATGTTCTATGCCCCCTGAAGGAGAAGAGAAAGCGAATAAGGGAGAGAGGCTTATGGGTTAGACAGAAAACTAAAAAGTCTTTAATGAAACAACAGTCATAAAGAAGATAATAATAATTAAATAAAAAATTTATTTACAAAAATCAATATCAAAGTCCTCCAGAGCCAAGGCTGAACTCTGTGGCAGATAGGAACTGGATTCAAGAGCTTATACAGAGTATGACATACATGGAATGGAATACTTTTTTGGTCAGGTTTGCATTACTTGTCCTGTCCACTTCTCCCTACAAGTGCAACTTTTTTACTTCCATTCCTTTCACTTATGGCACTCCAATGTGGTATGCAAGATTTAGCAGTGACCTTGGTTTCTATAGGAGCAAATAAAAGCAAGACCCTTTCTGCATACTAGCCCTTAGTAGCAACTATAAACACTGAGCATTATCACTTCTAGAAGCCTACACTGTCTGAAGAAAATATGCCCTTAACTTCAGAAAGACCAGTCACTTAACTGAAAAGTAAAAGCACTGAACAGACAATTGTTTCTTTTCTAGCTCAAACCAGGACACCTGTCCACCACCCATTTATATTTTTCTCTTTACTGCTATCTTATGTCCCAATTTATGGGCAGGAAAAGAGGACTTTACAGACTGTTTCTACAAACAGGTAATCATCAGAAGCATAACAAACTTCACCTCCCTTTGATCCTAACCCAGATTTTCCAACTAATATCAGCAGTGCAATTATAACACATTTTATAAATTGAAAGAGTGCACCAATCCAGAGTTATTCTTCATCCAATAATCACTACAGCTACTGATAACTCAGAATTGAATGGATTGGAAAAGCAACATAATGGTAACCGGATAACAATAAGTTGCCGTGCAAGCAACTGTGACAGTAATAGCAGCTCATAGCAATAGGTACTTATAGAAAGTGGCTTTGATTTAGCAAAGATGTTTAATTAGAACTTAAACCCTTGCTTAAATGAGTACTACAGCATAATGTAGAAGGGATGGTTTAGGAAAAAAAAGCCCAGACTAGATGTATTTTAATCAGTAAACAAAGCTAGGAGAGAACTTCATCAACTTACAAAATTCTTCTGTGGTCTCTTCATAAATTGTTTGTACTTAGAACAGAATTCTGTCAGTGGGTAATCTCACCTTGATATTTAGCAATAATATTCAGCTGCTGAAAGCCCATGCTTGTGAATACATCCCATGTTGCCTTTCTTACCATAACATGTATGGCTTCTGCTTTCAACAGGTATGGATACATTTGCAGAGAATGATAAATCCTGTACTGATTTAATGCCCTAAAATAGTCCAAAATATAACTCCACCAAAATCTGTTAGGAAGTAATCCATTTCCCCAGTGATCTTAGTTCTAGATAAATTAGTCCCTCCGACAGAGACTACACATTTTATCAGCAGCAATTTAGTATAACAAATGAGCGAGTAATAATTATCCTCACAGGAGTGGAGAAGAAATCTCAGTGGTCAAATCTATTCAACAAAAATGATGGACAGATGACTAAAAAGGGGAGCTGTTATTGGAATTCATGTCCATCTGTCAGGAAATGTACTGGGTCTGTCTGGGATGGAGTTAATTTACTTCATATGGTGGATTTGTAACTAAAAAGGTGTTGATAATACACCAGTGTTTTGGCTATTGCTGAACAGTTCTTGAACACCACCAAGATTTTCACTTTTTTCCAGTCTAATCCCTCCAGGAAGTAGGCTAGGGGTACACAGGAGTTTGGCAGGGTGTACAGCTGCCCTCAGCTCACCAAAAGAATATCCCATATCATATGACATCATGGTCAGTAATAAGAGCTCAGGAAAAGGAGGAAGAAGGGGGTGGCAGCAGGAGGAAAGGCATTCAGGTTATGATGTTCGTTGTCCCCAGAAAGATAGGTGTTCCGAGGCCCTACTTTGCTAGAAAGGCTGGAACTTGACTGCCAATGGAAAGTAGTGAATTCATTCCTTCTTTCAGTTTGCTTGCACATGAAGGATTTTTTCACTTATGAAACTGTTCTTAACTTGATGCATGAGGTTTCCACTTCTGCTCTTCTGATGTTCTTCCCATCCCACTGCAGGGAGAGTGAGTCAGAGGCTGGTGGGTACTTAGTTGCTAGTTGGGGTCAAACCACCACAAGAAGGAAAAAAGTCTAAGCACAGAAATCATGTGCATAGAAAAAGATGTTGAGAATGACTGACAGAAGAGAATAACTGAATCCCATTCTGAGAAGGAGAGGGACTGGGTCTGGAGTGGCAGATGAAAAACAATACATTTCCTTTCAGATGCCAGGAACAGAAGAAGGCAAACAAGCCATTCAGGTAATGATGAAGACATTTCAGCTAGTGGATGGAGGCTTAAAATCCAAATTCAAAATATCATCAAAAGCAGAATGATTTGATTGGATGTAACCCAAGGAAAGCATAGGGACTGTGACTAAAGAAGAAAGAAATTATTTGAGCTGAATGAAGGGATCAATTAAGTGTGCACCTTGTAGAGACATTACCCTCATTTATTCATTCAGGAAGGGTAAGACAGAAACATACATATCAACTACATAACATTATGTTTTTTAAAAAACTTAAAGCAAATTTTTCTGTATGAATGGAAAGAATTTAAATCAATTCCTTTTCAAACTCTTCTGACTTTGCTGTGAAGTCCATACTACATTCCTAAGCCCTCATCTGCCAGGCTTACAGGATAGGGTAGAGATGATTTCCCTTGGCTCTGCACCACTTCTCCAGAGCTGCAGAAGTTTGGGAAGGGCAGAATCACCAGTAAGGACATTAAAAAAAAAAAAAAAATATAATGCTAATAAGCTTTGTATGACAATGTTATTCACAAGCTCCCAAGAGCTGTGTTGGATATTTTAGGAGTCATGTTAAAATTTCCAAGTCCTTCAGTGCTTTGGGGTGAACTACAAGAAGTTGTCCCTTGCCACACACACACCAAGGTGACAATTAGAGATGTATAGCACCATTCCTGATGTCATCTCCTTATTCCTCCTGGAACATAAAGTCTCTAGGGTTCTACTGTACAATGATTTTAGAAAGAAAAATGAGCAGCAGATCTTTCTTTGGATCTGCTCAAAACAGAGTTAAGCATAATTTCCATAGCCTAAATGACATCTTTATTCTTGTACCCACAGTCCTCCAGAGAAAATTAGAAACTAGGTTATATAGCAGAACCTGTTTGCTGTTCTGTCTTATCTTCTGTAAAAATAATAAACTTGCTCACCTTCAAACTCGTATTATTTCCTGCACTTAAAATATATTCCATGTCTCAGGACCACATGTGACAGAAATAAAATTTTGCAGAATGCTTATTTGTCCATTTTATGATTATTCACAAAGACAAAATACTGTCACTTTTTCCATCCTAAAGTACCAAAGATCAAAAGGAAATAACTACTCACACAGACTTGCCTTGATTTTGTTAATCAGTTCATTGCTCAGCCTAGCTTGTTTTATAAGAACTGTATGATCACTTGAGATCACTTGTGATAAGATGACAGGGCCACAAGATAAAGTTTTCAGGAAATAATACAGAAGTAAAAGTGTTTTCAAACTAGTTATCAGGGCAGAGTCTTTATTCTAAAGAGATGGGGGTTAACAACAGCCAAAATGGTTGGAAATATATGAATACAATCCTCTCAAAAATGCCATTTAAAAAGTAATTAAAAAAAAAAAAAAGGTAGCAATACACACATCAAAGAAACTAATGTGTGGGATAAAATGTTTGCTTAAGAAGACAGTATAGTGCATTCACCTGTGTGTGAGAGACTTCACTTCAAATCTGACTGACTTAATAAGGAATGTAATTCTAGGTTTTTCAGTTCCCAAACAAGTGTCAAGCTGACAAGATAGAGACCTCATATTTTATAAGCACCACAGCTAAAGATATTGCATCTGTATAAAGAAATTATCAAACAATGGGTGAAAATAGAAGTACACATAGGCACCATTCAAGTATGAAAACAGGAGCACAGTTCACCCCACTTTAAATCAGACATTGAAAAGACACTAGATTCCTACTTTCCCCTAGTGACTGTAAAGAAAATCTTAGGTCACTAATTCAAATGCAGTATGCGCTATAGAAAAGTAAATGCAGGTGATGTCTACGCAGTCTTTAGCTTTACAGTCTGTTGCTTAGATCCAGATAAATCTAATCAGATCATTAGAATCTGAGATGAGTCCTGCCTGTGGGATTTATTTTTATTTTTCATGGGAGGGAGAGGGGAGGTAGTTTAAAAAATTTCTAAGTCTTACATTTGTTTATCACAGGAACAAAAATCTTGATCATTTGAGGAGTTATATTTCAGCCAGCCTTGCTAAAGCTGAGTAAAGTGTACTGAAGAAATCTGAAGGATTTGAATTAATATTCATTATAGAACAGCAGGAAGAGTACACAGGTGCCAGAGACCTGATGATTGAGGACACAAAACAGTGATGCTTAAAGCATAACCAGGTGGCAGACTCCCTCAAAATCAGGCCTAGCTGAAGGCATGAAAGATGAGAAACCTGTGCAATTTTTCTCAGCTACAGAGAAGGAAATACAGCATTTGCAACCTCATGTATTTGTGTCATCCAGATTCTCAGACAGTCCAGACTATCAGATTAGTAAAGAACTCCTTGTGAATTGAAGCAGAATATTGTCAGACAAGATAATAAAAATATTTTTAGTCAGTTGCTGCTAGCTTTCTTCCAGAAACACAATAGTACCTCTTATTCTTACCTACATTGTGTGTTCGGGAACATGATGCAGCAGACTTAATAATTAATTTTCAAAGCTTTAAAGTCTCTGAAATGGTTTAAACCATTGACTCTGAACATATGAGAATATTTTGCATTACATAAGTTCAGGTTGAAGGTGAGGATTTCATACTAGTTTGGTGCATTTCCTCTACATCACTGGTATCTGAGTACTGTTAGTATGGGAATATTTTCCATCACTCATGCATCATAACCATCAGACAAGGATAACTTTGCAGAGGATGTGTGTTTGTGAACAACCACACAAAATGTGCGTTTTTATTCTTTTTTTTTTCTGAGGAGGGAGTATTTTTGACCACATCTTCTTAAAATCAACAGTTGCTAAACAAGACTAATAATATAGTTCCTGTTCCTTTTTTGCAGTATTTAACTAGGAAAAAAGCTAGGTTTTTGGCATCTCACAAATTTCCTGGAACAAGTGGAAATTATGGAGATGAAAATGCCATGTTTAACATATTCCAAAGACAGTCTGCAGTTACTTACTATTTTAAAAGATGTATTCCCAAGATAAGCCTCTATTTTTATTTTTTTGTTGTTGAGCAATAGAAAGTTTCAAGTAATTATTATTTTCATGGCCTTCAACTTTTGGGGCTCAGGTACCCTAGAAGATTAGGACAGTGTCACTGATCCAATTGTCTCATTTTATAAAACCTGTCATTCATTCAAGACTTAAGTCATCCTTCTCTGATTAAGAGTTTCAATAAGAAAAAAAAGGAAAAATAAAGAAAACCAAAACAAGATTATAAAGTCTGCCAGGAAATCCTACACAAACTTTACAGGTGATATACAGATGAAGAAAAAAACCCCAAATCTATTACTCTGGCTCAGATTTATTTCTTTGAGAACATATTTGAGGATGAAAACTGGAGATGATTGGATCAGGACTAGAATCATTCCTAAAGGGTTCAGTCTTCATTTTATCCAGCACCATCTCTCTACTGTACAGAATGGTTGAAAGGCAATGGAATTTACAAAACAAGATCTATACCCTGTCCCTCTTCTCCACCACATGATTATTTATTTTCCTAGTTTGTCAAAATAATTAGGGAAATTAATAGTACAATTCTTATTAGACGAAAATACATTAAAATAACTGCTACCCTCCTTGAAAGTTATGAATTTAAACTAGACATTAGACTAAACATTAAATTCAAATTCCTGACAGAGCTGATTGCTATGTTCTATATCATACTGCCATACTTGGTATTTTCTCCTTACCTTCTAATGAAAGATAAATATTTCTCTTGTGGAAGAAAAATTGTTTTGATAATACGCAAATCAGTTTAAAATATATTCCTTTAAACAAAGCAGTAAATAAAAACTTCACTCTTATCCTTTTTTTTTCTTTTTTTTTTTTTTTCTTTTTTTTTTTTTTTTCCCCACAAGTTTTCAGTTAAAAAAGAGTAGGGAATGTAAATATTGCCTGCTGTGTTCTTTCTCTGGATATAGATATCCACAAGTTCAGATACTGGAAGAGATGTCATGTGGCCATTCCAGATCATGTCGTTATGCTATAAATAGATATCCACAGGCATAGGAAGGAACCTTGTTGTGCTGCTGTTCACAATGACGACTGACTATACTAATGTTTTCCCTTTTGGTAATATAATCTTAGCTAATGACTGCTTCCCTCAGTACTCTATTTTTGGAACAGATATTTAATTATATGCCTGGTTTATCATTTCTTATATTAATTACATCTAGAGGTCATGTGCTAGCACTTTTAATATTTAATGTTTTAAAAATAAATTAAAATACATAATTTAAGGATAACTAATTTCCAGATATTACAAAAGGATTACAGAAACAATTATGGTCTATACTGTAAGTCTAGATGACTCAAATGATGGCTAAATGGAGGCTGAATCTTTCCTCTTTAGGATACCAGTTCAAATCCATGTGGTTTACTAGAGATGGAAAGCCAGAAACAAATATGGGTGGTTGAGTCATTTGCTGGAACAATGACACTTATTTAGATTGGGATTTTCAAGGAATCCCAGAAGTATCTTATCTCCTTAGGTAACTTTGGAAATCCTAACCTCAGCTCTTTTTGACTTCATAAAGTCATTCACAAAGTATAAAATCTTCAGTCCCTTAAAATCAATGGGATCTCTGCCCTTGACTTCAGCAAGGCCAGAATTCAAACTATTCAGTCCAAGTCTTACCCTGTTAATTTCTTTTTCACAGCAGCCAGTTTCCAGGGTGGGAATTGACTGTGTTTGAAGTGTAGTTTCCAAAGTCTCCAGGAATTTTATATTACATCCCAACTTATTACTTTGTGAGTAGAAGAATGGTGGGATGCTACCTTAGCAAGAAAAGGCTGAAAACAAGAGAATGATCTGAGTATAAATAATGCTGTTTGGATACAGCCATTTGCCAAAAGACACTCTCCAAACTATTTGTCATGCTGTGATAGATTTTAGAAATCCCAGCACTGCTCAGGGTCCTAAATTCTGGCAATGTCTGTAATGAAAGATGCAGCCCTATAAGATTTGTAATTAAGCTAGTCAGAAAACATAGGTGAAAACTGAGCATCATCACTCCTTTTTACAGATGGAGAGCTAGGGCACTAAAATGTGAAATGGTTTTTCAGACATCATATAAGAAGAAAACAACCAATACAAGAGCCGCATCTGGTATTCAAAATCCTCAAGTACAGCAATGTAACATATCTGTCTATAGTCAAATTTTTGTTTAAGTACTTGCATGCTGAAGTGTTCAAATTTTCAAATAAGATATCAGAGCATAAGAAGAATATCAAAATAAATAATTCTCAGAGTTTAAATAAGTGGTTTTGGGTTCTGTTGGAATTCATCTCTCCTGAGCAAAAAGTTCTTAAAAGGATCCTGTTGATGACACCAAACTGGGTGGTGAGGTGAACATGTCAGAAGGGAGAACCCTCTTATGGAGAGAACTGGACAGCCTGGAAGAGTAGCTACCAACAACAATATGAAATTTATCAAAGTACAAAGTCCTACACCTGGTTCAGAATAACTAAATATCCCGGTACAGTCTAGGATCCATGTGGCTGGGTAACAGCCTTGTGGAAAGGGGTCTGGGTGTCCTGGTGGACATCAAGCTGCATGTGAGTCAGCAGTATGCTGATTCATCAATAAAGGTAAATCAGATCCTGGACTGCATCCACAAGGACATCACAAGCAGTGACAGAGATGTGATCATCCCACTCTACTCAGCGCCTGTTAGGCTAAATCTGGAGTATTGTGCCCATTTCCAGTACACACAATTCAAGAAAGACATGGACAAGCTGGAGATGGTCCAAAGGAGGGTGCCAAAGTTGTTCAAAGATCTGGAAAACCTGCCCTATCAGGAAACACAGAGGAATTAGGTCTTTTCTTCCTGGACAAGTGAGGGCTAAAGGGGGATGTCATCACAGTATTCCAGTACTTAAAGGGCTGCTTCAAAAAAGGACAGATGCTCTCTTCACAAGGAGCCACGCAGAGAAGACAAGGGAGTGCATTGGGCATGGTTTCACCTTGGCATAATAAATAAGTTTTTTACAGTAAGAACACCTATTCACTGAAATAACCTCCCCAGGGATGTGTTATGAATCCCCATTGCTGAAGGTTTTCAAGATGTTATTGGACAGAGTGATAGATAACATCATGTAGGCTGCCTTTCCCATGAAAGCTTAAACTAGATACATTTTTGAGGTCTCTGCCAGCTTGAGCTATTCAATGATTGTATGATAAACTACTAAATCAAAATTATCAGGAATTGGTGGTGCTGAGATAATTGTCAAGGATTGTAATATTTATTTATCTGAAAATAATTAAATATTTAAAGAATTTAAAACTAAAAGTAGCTCCTACAGTATGGCCCAGCTCTTTTGTCTTGCACTGAGATAATTTGAAAGTTTTAACATCTCCCCAGCCTCTTCACCCTTACCCATTTGTAATGTTTTTAGGAGGTGCACTGACAAGCAATTACACTCCAGCCACTTGCAACCCACTCATGTCTCTGCAGGGCATGGTTTTATTTTCTGCTTATCCCTTATGGAACATGGAAACAAGGAAAGAACAGTAAAGCTAACAAAGAAAAAAAAAAAAAAAAAAAAAAAAGGCAAAGAAATATTTGATTCAGGCAGAAAAAAAAGTCCTCAGAAACTTCTGGCCAGCGCTCTCCTTTATCCTGGTGCATCTCTATCCAAGCACTGTTTTCCAGTCCTGGAACTTCTGGGTTGAGGACCAGACTGGACTGCTTATTCTGTCACAGCACATGATGAATGTCTAACTGTTGAAGCAAGAAGCTAGGCAACTGCTTTGAAGTATAAAAAGATTGTGTGTGAGGGTGTAAGAAAGGATAGCATAAGAGCACAGGTGAGAAGATAATTGCAGCTTATCAAGTGAAGCCTCTAAGGGGAAGTTGAAGATTTTTGTAAAGACAAATTGTCTTGAGAGAATTTCCAGATACTTTATTTTGCTTGCTGCAACAAAAAGTGGTTCAGTTACCAGAATAGATCTCTGGCACTGGGAACTGTGCTGGAATTATTTGCAACCCAGAATGTTTCTCAGAATCAGACTTTTACATTCATCTTTCACAACAATGCCAGATGAAATAGCATTGTTGAGAGGGAAAACATTTACTGATAGAAACAAACTAGGACCACAGTGTGTAAGGAGAGCTGATCATGCAATTTTTCCTGCTAGCCTGAAAATTTCACACACTTTCTCAGATTGAAATGCTGTTTTGAAAACAACTGTCTACAAGGAATTGATCACAGTAGTGATTTGTCAGAGGCAGTCAATATAGGATAAGGAGAAATCCACTCTGACTTCTTGCATTGCAGCAATAAGGTTGTTAGATTTCCAGTGAGTAGTGAGTCATCCAGTATGTGGTTGAAATCAAACATAGTGAATGCAAGTCTTCTGTCTTTGGCAGACTGTGAGGAACTTTGACCTGCTTGCAGTAACTGATTTTTATTTCACAGTAAAAATATGTAAGAGCTAGCTCTTTGGAGTCACTGGGTTTGTTCTGCAGATCTCAAGAATGAAAATCATTTCTTGGATTATGTTTTCTGCCTGTAGGAGTACCTTGTATAAGAATCCCTAACATGCAAAGAAGACTCTAAACTGTCGACTCACAAATGGCTCACCAAGCAGGAATGAACATCTACTTCATGTAGCATGCTCTTCTCCAAGTCCCTAACATGACAGTCCCTTGACTATATTGATTGTTGGTGTACCAAGCACCAGATATTTTTGTGTCTCATAAACTAATTACTCAGCATGTAGAAATGCAAAAGGAAAAATTAATGCAAGAAAGTGTTATCTGGAAGCAGTAGATGATGTTTGAGATGAAAACTTTAAGATAATACAGAAATCTGTTTTAATTCTGGATGTAGATTCAGAGGGAAATACTGCTGACACCATCTGTCCTTCAACACTCAAATTCTGTGAATAAAGCATTGTGTTAAATTCCTACCTCATTAAATCAGCTGTTTAGCTCTGTTGTGTTCTGCTACTTCAGCTCTGATCTGCATTTACACTGTTGCCTGTAATACCTTGTAAGACAGACAAAATGCCTGAACTATGAGGTATAATGTAATGCAAAAGTTGGGCCAGCTACCTTCTTGTCTAGTTAAGTACATTTTTACACTCTTTACTGTATACTTGTTGAGCAGTATATTTTTTTAATGTAGTGTTGGGGTTGTGAGGAACAGTCAGATAGAACAACAGTTAAAATATCTCTGGCATTTCACAAGAAACATTTCTTTGCCAGTACCATTCAGGAACCATTAAACAGAGCAGAATAGAAAAAAAGTCTACAAATAGGGCTATATCTTTGAAGCAGAAAGTTGCTGTTGAAAGGCCTTAGATTGGCATCACTGGAGACTATGATGGATGATTGACAAATACCATCTGGACAAGAATCAGCAAAGTGTCCCCAATATGCTATTGTCTATCAGTCCTGGCCCTAAAACACCAACTGTAAGTGACTGTCAAGATAGGATGGATTCTGTCACAGGCCTATTTATTCCCCTTTAAAAGGACAGGATGCTTGCCAGTGACTAGGTTCTCCAGGAAAAAAAAAAAAAAAAGTGTTAAAAGAACTGTTCTCTTCTCAAACTTTTCCTTTAAATGGTTTCCTTATTCCTGCGATTAACTTAGTTAACTAAGCATCTGGGATATTGTGTACACTGCTTATTATACTGATGACTAACATCAGACGTCATTGTGAAGATTCAAGTTTTTTATCTCATTTTACACTTTGAATGTAAATAACCAGAGTATTTTTGTTTTTTTCTTGTAGCTCATAGCAAAATAGTGGAGCGACAGTGTGCACAGGAATAACAACATTTTTTACAAACTACCAAACACTAAGTCCATTGTACTGTTCATATAAAATACTCCAAAATGTGATAAGACAGGAACAGTTATGGTCTCTCCTAAATATTGATCTGTGTTTGCAGAATCTTACCTGAATTTTTTGGCTTATGATAGAGTGTTAGGAGACAAAATGCAATACAAAGAGTGTGACATGGAGGGGAAAAGCAATAAACTTTCTAGTGCATCACCATAAAACATTCATTATGTGTCCTTTTATCAGAAGGGAAATGGATTCAGTGCCCAACTTGATCCCACCAGTACTTTGTCACTGCTTCTGAAATTCAGTCATTACCTAGATATGAAGGTCTCTACACACTTACAAACGCCCTTTGGACACCAATCTAAAAAATTAAACAGAGGTTACTTTTTCCACCTTTTTAGTTTTTCAGTGACCTTCTAGTTATTGTTATTGAAATTTCAGTCTGATTTTTATTTGTGGTGTTTATATAGATCATCTTCTTGGCTCTGAAGTATAGCAGATTTAATCATTAGTTATTTCCTAAAACATTGTCAACCTCTTTCTCATTTCTCTTTCTGATACAAACAGAATACAATGCAAAAGAGAAGCACACTTATTAGAAGTCTTTCAGGAGGTGTTGCTTCTTTCTTTGGTTATTTAAGCACACTTTTGTTTGCTTGCAAAAGCAAAGGAATACATTTGCCAGTCCTTTGACATTCCTTTGCAAGTGTATGCACCTGATATGAGGTCTGTCACAAGCCAGTGGGAAAAATTTTTGTGGTGTCCATTGTGAAAAGGTTGGCAGCACATCACTGTTTATATTCCATTACAGGTCTCTTGAGCTGCTTATCTTTCTCAAGTGCTAGCACTCATTATAGGCAAAGCCTACGTCCTGCCACAAACCTATTGCCTAACTTGGGTCAAGTGGCTTGGGGACGGATCTACACAGATTGTACAATGGTCATGCTATGTGGTTATGTTTAATCCAGTATCCTCTCTCTGACCACTGCTACTAAGAAAGCAAGGTGCAAACTCCTATAATATGTGTGATTTGCCTTTCTCTGCTCCCTCCCCAAGTAGCAGTAAAGTTGGAAGCCAATAAGAAAGATAAAGAAAAGAGAGAAGAACAGAAAAATATAAATAAATAGATTCTGGAGTCACAGAAATCCACCCAAGACATTTCAGTAGAAGTGAGGATGAAGAAAGAAAATGGAGCAGAAGGGAATATTAGAGAAGCAAGTAGCAGAGAGGAAGCAATAAAGAATTATAATGCTCATAGCATTCTTTGTTGCGGATATCTTTTAAAAGTGAATCTGTTTGAATTAAGGTGTCTCAAAACCATACCGTCAGATATAGTCAAGGTATCTATTTACTCTGCATCTGTAATATCATGCCTCAGCCTGGGCTTTGGGCCAGCCATATTTTGAGCCAACCAATCTATCCAAATTAAGACATGGGTTATGTGTCTCCATGGATAGCTATCATGAATGCTTTCAGTATGAAGAGTCTTTGTATTTTCACCTCAAGACAAACAGCTGGAATCCTATGTGTGAACTGAACCTCCATTGTGTGAACTGAAACAGTTCAACAGACCTGCTCACATGGTTGGTGCCAGTTTTAAAGGTATGTCAACAGCTTATAAATCTGTAAACTCATCTTTCATGGCCTATTCATACAGCATGAGGGTCTGAGCTTGTATCCTGTCCATTGTCCCGTTGTCCATTATGGGAGGAGACTGAGGATTGGGATGACACAACCATAACTATTAGTCAGGTTTAGTATTTAAATTCAGTGAACAGTGAGCTCAGGGACAGTCACCTGACTTTACCTCATACTTGGGATAAATACTCAGTAACAATACAGTCACAAACACCCATAGTCATGTTTTGTGACCCTCCAACAGAAGTTATAGATCCTCAATATAAAAGAAAAAAATGCACAAGGACATTTAAGGTGGTAATTTAGTATGGATTTCCTCATTGTGAAAATTCCCTTGCTGTCATAGAACTGCATCAAATTTTGAACATTCCTCTTGTTTAGTTCATTTTTATTGTATTAATAAAACTATGACTTTGTAACGTAAAATCATATTTGATAACTCCCACACAGAGAAGAATAAACCAAAAACTAGAATGTTAAAAGTTATAATTTGCATTCATATAGTGCCTTTTATCAAAGGATCTCAAAATATTTTTAAATTGGCTATTATTCAGTTTTTCAGACGAGAAAGCAAAAAAAAAAAAAAAAAGAGACACAATCATGAAGATTAACACTTTTCAACTTGGATATAAATATTAGATGTGACAAACATGGCCCAGAATTCAGAATAGCTGAATACATACAGCTGCTAGTACTTTTGAAAATCAGGCCATAACTGGCTTTCAGGTCAACAAAAGATATTGACTAAAATTAACTACTTTCTGTTTAAACTAATTGTTTTTAAAGATTTTAATTGTTTAGGTTTACAGCTGTTTGAAAAATGAAAATTATTTTCATGACATATTTTTAAATCTCAAGTTTGAGTTCATTCCTACAGATTTGAAACAGATTGATTTTTTTTTCACTTCTCTATTTATTAAGCAATAGCTTACAAGTAGATGGTTGATATTATTTCCCATTTGGCTTTCAGATAAACCAAAAGGACTATTAGGAGGGTTATTTTTAAAATTATGAAAAATTCAGATCCTTGCCCCTACCCCATTATCTACACTGACCAGAGACAAGTAAATCTACTTTCCCAAAGTAACTTTTTTGGGGAAGACAAAACACAGCCCACTTGCAGTTTCTAGGCATTTATGTAAAATGTAATTGAAATCTGAAATTACATACCTAGCTGTGCTCAGAAATTCTGCAGCAGTTCCTGAGGTTTAGGCTCAAGCAGAGAATATCACCCAATCTGCTCAGGTGCCCCAGGAAAGGCCAAAAGGTCTACAAGTATTGCAAGTGTCTAACCAGAAAGCAAATGGTTGGACAGGATAGGGAAGTGGTGGAGGAAGGAGTCCACTTTTCACTCGAAGAGCAGGTGCTGGAGCAGCAGACCCACACTTACCCAGACAAAGGTGGGATGCTCTTTTATCAGGATGATACAGCCTCTGGCTTTCCTTTCTGTCCAGATTCAAGGGGGGAGGGTGAAAAGATGACTTTAACCTTCCAAAATGTCTTAAAGTCTGTGAGGTTTTGAACAACCTAGAGATGCAGGTTCAAATGAATGTAAGCCTTGGTCTTATTTCCTGGGTGAAGTGTCTAAAAAAGGGGAATTCTGAGCAGAAAGACACAAAGCACCATTGCTGACATCTTTTCTCAGAAAAGACAATCCAGCTCTTTATAGCGTTTTGCCACATGAAAAACCTATGCAGATGTGGGCAGCTTTCAATTTTGTTAACTCCTCTTGTGGTTTAACCTTAGTAGGCAGCTTGGCCCCATGCCTCTGCTTGCTTGTTCCCCCCAGTAGAAGAGGGGAGAGAACTGGAAAGATAAAAGTGAGAAAACTCACCAGTTGAGGTGAAGACTCAAATTTTAATAAGTAAAAATCATGAATGCAGGCAAAGCAAAATAAGGAATTTATTCAGTACTTCCCATCAGCAGGCAGATATTCAGCCATTTCCAGGAAAGCCAGGCTCCATCAAGTATAACAGTTACTTGGGAAGATGAACATCATAACTGATCATCCCCCATTCCTTCTTCTTTCCCCAGCTTTTATTGCTGAATGTGACATCATATGGTCTGGAATATCACTTTGGTCAGATGAGGTCAGTTCTCCTGGCTGTGTCTTCTCCCAGCTCCTTGTGCACTTAGTCAACTCCCTGGGAGAGCAGCATGAGAAACAGAGAAGGCCTTGAGGCTGTGTAAGACTGATCTGGAATAGCTAAAATGAGGGTTTGTTACCTGATCCTTTTGGTCAGAAATCCAAAACATCACACCATACCAGCTTCTGTGAAGAACATTGTCCCAGTCAAAAACAGTATAATTCCCCATACAAACAAAGGTGAGTCTCTGCCTCTCAGGTCTCCACCTCTGTGTTTGCCTTCACAGGGATTTTTAGTCCAGCCTTTAGGAATCCTTATGCTACTTTTTTGCTGTTAGATGGAAAAAACAAACAAATAAACAAACAAACAAAAACAAACAAAAAAGAAACACATTAAAAACCTATACAATTTCAAGTACTTATTCATCCAAGTTAGCATGATTAACTTTCTGCTCAAAATCCCAGCTGAACTTTCTATATCTTTTAGCACTTGTTTACTTACCATCAATTTCTATTGCCATAATTCTTTATCATAGTCTACTTGGCAAACTACATCTATTAAACTGTCAATCTGGGGTGAGGCAGTTCAAGGAGGAGGAAAATAGTCTTCAAACTGAGAATGCAGCCTAAAGTGTAGATGGCAAAGCTGTTAAAAAGTAGCCCTGTCATTAGAAGTGGCAGCAAGGTACTGAAGAGAAGTCTATTCAGACTACATGTTGGTAAAATTCATGCTGATGGAAGAAATGGAAATGTATAGCATCAGTCATCCACCCTGTTTCAAAGGACCTTTGCCATCTACAGCATTTGGAGAAACTATCCATTATCAAGAATGCTGCTGTGATTCATACTTAATTTTACTGCACCTGGCCATGAAGTTTTAAATTTGTTCCATGTACAGGGCCCAGGAAATAAAAAAAAAAAAAAAAAAAAAAGAAAAAAAAATCCCACCTAAGAAACCCCAAACCTTGGGTTTATTTTCTTGCTTTAATACTTTTTTAACTTATCATCTTGGAAACACAGGGTTTACCCCCAGACAATTCCCATCTGGTTCCTCAACAGTTTTTTTGCAAACAGTGAGTCCATTATTACTGCTAGAGATGTTTGGGGTTTTTTTCCTGTTGTCAATCATGTCTACTATTCTTAAGTGAAATGTTCAGGCTTAGAAACAATTCCCAGTAGGCAATTGTTGCCCGGGCATAACCTTATAACTGAGTGCTGTCACCACTGAAAAGATGCAAACACTGAAACTCTCTGGCACCAATATTTCAGAAGGAAATATGTTTTGTATATGGGAATGTGGCAAAGATCACATATAAGTCAATGCAGCAACAAGTACTTAAAAAGTTAATAACAGTTTGATTTCTGCCTAAAGGTTCTCAGGCATTCTTAGATGCCAGAAAGTTCATCTTCTGCTTCAGTGTCCACATGATTCTTCTGGAATGTAAATACTTCAGCTGTGGCTGGAGAAAATTCAACGGCAATATCAAACCATTTTAGTAAAAATTCTAGTATGTTTTTAAAGCTAAGGGATGCCTCCTGTTTCAGTTTGATCCTGGCAGAAAAATAAGCAGGGGAACATGATGTTACAGTTTGGCTTTCTTTTCACTGTGCCAAGACTGATAAAGACATTAATGTCTCGCTAGTGTTATCTGTTCGAAAAAAATATTCAAAAGAAATGCTGACAGACGAATTTGCAAGTCTGCAACCCAGATATTAGGTAGTCTGTATAGAATAGGAAAGTCTTGTTACAAAGATCTTTACTTGTGGCTCAGTCAGTTCAGCTTCCTCCTCCTCCAGCTTTTCATCAGAAATTGAAACTTTGGCTATTGAATCCAGAAAGATGTCTTCAGGCAAGCTGGACAGGTTTATGATCAAAGGCTAATAAAAAGGTTAGTAATCTATGCCAAGGACAGCTGGAAAGTTCACCCTGGAGACAAAACTGTGACCAACTTGAATGCTCAAGCTATCTTTTTTGCAACCTTGAATATTAAAAATGTAGGATGAAGAAACTGGTAAAAGTAGAAAGAATTGTATACAGATTTCACTGAATTAACTTCCCCTTCTCATATATACTAATGGACCTCTGTCAGTCCTTAAGTAATAGCATGAGGATTTCTTACCAGCTAAAATGAAGGGTAATCATAGAATGATGAGTCTGTAACAAGTAGAAAAGTATTAGCTAAGACATGCTGCATGAAGTTAGTTTCACTGATTTAAATCACATGTAAACATTTTATTAAAATCTAAAAGGTGCTGTGACCTGTGTATTACCTATAAGCTGTACAAACACCAGACAGCTGAAGGACCTTTTCCCTACACTTAAGAGGCAACTTTTGCTGATTTTGTCTTCTAGCAGTGCTTTGGCCAAGCTCAGTTCTTACAATTTTCTCACAGACTTTTTGTTCAACAGACACCTCCTTTCTTTGTTGGGCTACTCCTGACCTGCAGAGGAATGACATTCATCCTCCCTGAGAGTAATGATGAGACTACACTAGGTGCTGTCTTGGCAGATGATTTACTTACTTTCACTGCTTTTTTCTTTCAATTTCTCTTAGTATTAGTAGCAATGACACAATGTCAGAACTGTAGGTGAACACCTACATCAACTTTCAGATTCTCAGAGCAGTCAACTTTCTAGAAATCTTACACTGATTAATATTTGTCAGTTACTGATCATCAAATACCTTAAAGCGGAAAACTCGCTCTTAACGCTAACAACAAAAAAGCTGACTTAAAATAAATTATAAAAATAAAAATTGTTCCCGTGCTTAATTTTATTTTGCTCAATAGAAGGACAGAATCCAAGCTAACAAATATGTTGCTGTTAAATAGCCATGATGGTTTTTATGACTAAAAATGATTCTGTGGAAGCAGAAGATTAATGAAAAAATGCATAAAATAAATTTTTAAATAACATTAAAGTTATAAAAATACAATTAAAGGAAGTGTTCAAAGAGTACTAAAATAAATTTTAATTTGAATTTTGATTGTAGCACATAATATTATAATATTATTTCTAAAAGTGACACAGTGAGAACAACATATTAAAGAGGTATCTAATTGTTAATATATTAAGTTGCTTCATAGCTAAAACATATGTAAGAAAAAAACAAAATGTCTTTAACATTTAAATGGATATTAAAGGGACACATACAGGTGACCTTAGGGAAATAACACTTTGTTTAATGCAGATATTTTGTTTCCAAACAAAGTTCAGCTTACTTAAAATAGTTTTTCTTCCTGGTATTTGTAAAGAGCAGCAAATCAGTAATAACAGTTCACAGCCCTAGAAACTTTGCCTTACAACTTTTCAGATTTTTAAAATTCTTCTGGCAAACTCATGATGTATTTAACCATTAACTTATCCAGATAATAAATATCTGACCTCCCAGTTTGTTAAGTAATTAGCAGGTTAAATCAACTGCCAGAATTAGGAATATTTAATACTCAAGAGCACAAATCAACGTCATTCCCACTAGTGATAATAAGCTCCTTATGTAGCTTCTACCTATGTCGATATTTCACCAGTAATGGTTGAGCAGCCTCATTTATGTATTGACTGTTTTAGAAAATGTGCCCTAACATGTCCCAAGGTGCATATACAAAATGCAGTAACTTGCACAGAAATAATGCCCTATAGTACAATAATGTACGTGCATAGAAAAAAATGTATGGTATGTAAAAATCATTCAAACAGTAAAATGGATACTGATGCAGAAACAGAATCAGTTATGGGTATATACACTAGAGATATACTCACCTAATGCTGCTAAGAATTCAGAATACACCCTTTAGGGAAAGTCTAAAGACAGCAGCTCCTAAATTAGATAGATCAACTGAAAAAAAAAAAAAAAATCTCACACTTCTGTTTTCCATTCATGCTTACTAGGTAGTTATGTTAGTTGGGAATACTCAATAGGACTTAATGTTTCGACTATGCAGATCTATAAGTGGAATGATCAGTGGAATAACTTTTTCACAAGGAAATGTCTTGTTGGTTGCCAATTTTTATTTCTTATACCTTTCCTTATCTTCTTTTTTTCTTCACTAAATGGATGAGAAATTTTCTATTATTTATTTCAGTATTACACATCTTACTACAATAAAATCCAACAGAATTATTTTGTTTTTAGAAAAGTCTTACTCATACTGATACAAATTTACATCACAATTCTATTTCCCTTAATACTTTATCTTATATAAGATAAAGAAAGTTTCCCATTTTTGCAGTTACATTTTCCAGTAATGCAAAAAAGAAAAAAAAAAAAATTGCTTTATGCCATGAATATCAGGGCTAAATTGAAATATTTACATTCCTGAAAAAAAACAAATAGGATTATTATGAGGGGAAAATTGAAATTGCAGCACTTCACATTCAATCCACAGTAGCCTTTGAGGGTCAGGCATTCTAGCAATGCTAACCCAGAAGTTAAAATTAAAAACATCACTTTCAGCTATCATGGGGATTGTTGCCATTTTCACAGTAGAAGCATAAGGGACAAAGACATGTTACCATACCATCACTGCAAGAGTGCAGTGTTTCATTTCAGACCTATATCAATCATACATTTATGTATATGAAATTAAAACCACACTTATTCCCAATTAGAAGCCTTTCTACCTATCATATGATTACATTTCCATTTTAAAAATCAGTAATGAGTTTTGGCCCCTGACATCTCCTCTCAACGCTGTAGATGTTATGTCAGAAAGCTCAGTCCTGTTTCTTGGTCTCTCCATTTTTGTTTAAACAATTCTCACTAAATTCTGTATACTTTAGAATTTTATATCAAACTCGTATTGAGGTGGATAAATGAGAATGTCAGATAAAGATCCATGTCATACAAGTAACTTTAATTCTATATCAATTTCAAGAAGCATTTTCACAAAAGACCTCAAGTTTTCCAATTATGTTTCAGAAAATTTGTTATTTCTTTTCTTATGCCTTTTTTTTTTTTTTCCAGTGGTTTTAATGGTAGAGTTTTAAAACAAAGAAAGTGTAAGTTAAAAAATATTAACTTTTTAAAATACAAAAGAGCAATTCTGAATGAATTATTTCTGGGCTGTATTAATAGAGACTCCTCTATTGATTGTATAGGGCACTAGGAGAATAAGGCATCTGGTTCAGGTTTTTCAAATTCATCATGGTCCAGATGCTAATCTTCTATGCATTTCATTCTTCCCATACATCATTAGACTGATTCTTCTGTTATGATACTACAAGTAGTACAGAATTAGATTATTCTAACATTATAGACAGTAATTTCAAATGACGTACTTTTCAAGTGGTATTCCGTTTCACACCTTGGCAAAATTGACCTTCTTTGTGTTTATTTAAGCTATGGGACCTACGAAGATCAGCTGCATGACTAGAGGGATCAAAAGTGGTTGAGAGCTTTTAGTGCAAATGATAACCCAAGAGAAGTTAAACATCTACTGGTTTCCAGCATAAACAGTGACTGTGGCAGTATAGAATGTCTGAAAATACACTGAATTTCAAATGGTCTCCATTCTCAGTGAAGAGTATAGACTATTGACTTTTCCAGGGAGATAGTGATGTCTTGGAGATCTGTCTCATAAAATGAGAATAAAGTCATTACCTGGATGACTCCATCTGAGAACTGGTCAGGATGCTATCCTTGAAAAATGAAGAGATCAGTTCCCTGAACTGTCCTCTCTGAAGTCTCAACGGTATTTGAATGAACTGAGAAATGAGCTTAAGAAGTTGAGTCTGCAGAGTCTCCAGCTACATAAGCACAGGAGAGAATTTTAGTGGGTTTCAAAAAAACTGTCCATTTCATGGTCTTTTGATTGGAGATTGTATATAATAAAGACTGTGGGGCAGTCTCACTGAAGTGAACAGCACCCTACAAATACAAAGTGGTTGACTAACTTAGGGCTTAAACATTGTGAAAAAGTGAAAGATGTCATCAATTACTTTATTTCATTAAATCAGCCAATCCATATATTTATTTGAGAGCCATCCAAAAAATCACACTGGGGAAAACAAACAAAAAAAAAAGGCAAAATCCCTTCTCTTCTCAATTACTCTGTTTTTCAATTCTCACCATATTTTCCTTTCTCTAGTTCCCATCATATTTTCTCACCACAAAAAAGGTCTTACTTCTCAATGTAAAAACAGACATTCACTCTGGAAAATTACATCCTTATATTAAAAACTATTATGTTTATCCAACAACTTTTTTAGGTGTACTTTCAGATACATGCCATGAAAAAGAAACCTCAAAGGTGGCAAGAACAAGCTCAGTTTCTCCCATTTTCTGGTCAACTTTGAAAGCCAGCTTCCTCTGTACATGTGGCTAGATGCCCTCAACATATTTCATCTGTTATCTTTGATATGCTTATCACAGACTCCTGTGGAGACATTTTCTTAATTGTGAGTCAGAGGAGCTCTTGGAATCCCAACTGTCTCTTTTACTTTATCTAATGTGACAGGCTCATTTGTCCTAAATACTTCACTTTGCAACCCTCAGAGTCATCCTCTAGCAGTATTCTATAACATGTGTCACTCTTTTCCTACTAATATCCAATTAGGCAGACATCCATCTTTTGCTATTACCTTCCTCAATCAGTAAGTTGTATTCAGAGATAGATAAGATCTATTTTAGCCATCTTCCTGTCAATGCAGATTTATTTCCTAGAGTATATTTTCTACCATTATGTTTATTTAACTTAGATTACTACAGATTTTCAAAATAAAGTTTGAGCCAAATAATATGAACAGCTTGGATTACACCATTTGGGAGTTACATGATCAGTAAGCAATGCCAACAGAATCAATAGACAGGAAATTATATTTAAAATGTCACCAGGGAAATAAATGTTCCTGTTGTTCTAAAACCAAACAAAAGTCATAGGACTAAATATTAGCTAAATAGATTCTAGTGGAACTCTAATAATTCTTCAGAAAAATTGGATCTATATACCATTGGCAACTAAGTGGGAGGCAAAACAGAAATCATCACCAAGGGCTAGATGTTTTACATTATCTATATCTGAATTTTTCAACAAAAGAGCCCAGACTTGACCAGGGAAAGTACATAGGCCAAACTTTGACCTACTCAGTGGGTATGATCAAATCCAGAAGCCTGTTCAGTTCTTGAGCAGCCAGGGAAGACTCCCAATAATGACAGTTATTGCCAGCTACAATAGTAGTTATTGTGATGTAGTCATTTGCCCCCAAAGATTTTGGCTGAGACCACCAAACTTACTTCATGTAAGTCACTGAGCAGCTAGTTGTCAGATGACAACAACATCAGATCATCACTGGCTGAGCAATAACAAGTCTTCCTGCTCTCCTGATGCCCATGGGCCTGTCTTTCTATGCTATTCTTAACTCTATCTTCTCTCGCCTTCTGTGCACAAGGCAAGTATCACTGCACACAAGCAATCACAAGATGAAGAAGCAGTAGGAATCCAGGTTGAATCATCTCATATCAGAGGACATCAAAAACCCTGTCAATACACTCTCTATTGGTGCAAAGGAGGTCACAGCTCATTAGAAGTGAGAAGAATTGCTGTTCAGTGAAAAGAAAAAGAGTAATGGGAGAAACAAACAAATAGAGGGTGATGACACAAACAGATCTTCAGCTTTCTAGGTACCTCAATACAAAGATGTGACTGTACCAAAACATAGACATTCACTTGACAAACTCTACACACGATATAGATGGATTTAGTATTAAATTGACCCGTAAATTAACATGTAAATTGATGACATTTCCACTTAGCCTTGCCTATAGAAATAAAAGCCCTAATTAAATAATAAAATCTGATATACTAGAAGTTTAATTAAAAATTCAGTCACTCCAACACTTTCTACTTAGCTTTTTTATAGAAGCAATGAAATAAATATGACATAAACCCCTTAAAGACCAGCATCATTTTCTGCTGATGAATATCAGCACCTCACACACTGTCTTCATTTATAATAAGGTCAAGTTGCAACAAATTGATGGAAAAAACTTCTTCTAAGAAGGAATAGTCAAAGTTAACAACCCATGTGTAAGGAATAGTCACTCTCATAACCCTCAATCTCAATGAGCACATCTGCACTACTAAGTAAGTCAGGGATACTATTGTCTAAATTGTTAGCACTGAAACTGATTTGGTTTTGTTGCAAATCAATGATCCTCTCTCAATCAGTTTTCAGGCACAGCTCAGGCATTATTAAGGTCTCAGAAGAGGTAGGCATCCTCTTTGGGGGACCAGGAGAGCAGGTTAGTGTGGATATGGTCTGCTCCTTTCAAGTTGGCTTCAGAGAACAGTCTGAAACATCTAATTTACTGTCACATATTTGACATCTGGAAGCACAATTCACACCAGAAAATAAGAAAGGAAGTGAAAGTCCCTCCTCTGATTTCCATGTATCTTCATTAAGAAGTAACATGTTTACCAGCTATATTGCCATACAGGTACTAGTATCACAGTTTTCCCATGCAGACTGACCTCATAATGAGTCACTGTGTGAAGAAAATATGCACTATGTGGAAGATAGGCATCGTTGTTCCTACCCTACTCTTTTGCTTGCTGCCACTGAGGACCATTTTTGCCATGAACTATGAGATACCATTGTGACTTCCAAGAGATTATGATAATGTGAGAGTGAATTATTCTTGTTTCAGTCTTACTTCACCCTGTCTTCAGGGCTACCTTCTCCATCCCTGTCAGATTTGAGGCTGCTGGTATGGTTTGTATCTGGTGAAGAGGTAGCACATTTAGTTGTCAGGAATGAGAGTGTTATGGAAAATGGTGGGTGCTGAGGGCATTCACCAACCATCTGTATATGGCAGAATAGGCATTCTTGGTTGAGGAAATAGCAATTAAATCTGAATTATGTTGCAAAGCTGAGATGACTTACTTTCTTCAAACAGGGAAGACTAGTATTACAAATTTATTGCATCATAAGTTTGCCACATCACTATAGCAGTGCCACACTAAAGTCAGAACTATTTTGAAGCAAAAGAGCTCAAAGAGTTCTATCTGTGGGGTCCCTAAAAATAAGAGTTATTCTGTTTCATTTTTAAGGTGCATGTTATTTCCTCTCTTACATATAGGTCCTGCAAAACAGTACCCTTTTAATCCATTTCTGAATAGAATTATTTAACAGGCTACCCATATTCTAGTACCATTACTCTAGTCCTCAGATTTGCCTTTCCCTTTAAGTACCTTCATCTTCAGGGAAGTCTCACAGAAATTAATGTAGGTGGTGAATAGGCAGTGACAGCGTCTGCAGTGGAAGTAATGCAAACAAGGTGGGAGTACAGTTACAGTGTTACAAGTGGATATTAGCTACCTCTGAGCTACTCTTGCTCACAGAGCCGTAAAAGAGGCTCTAGAGCTGCAATATGAAGAAAATCTGCAACTGCAATCCTGGAGCAGACATAGCCTGCTTTCAAAAACTCAGTTTGGTAGACTAAAGGCATTCAGGACATGCACTGCAAGAAGGTTTTATCTCACCATTTCAAGTTTCCCTGTTGTTGGCATAGTTGTTAATTTTGAGTAGTTAGCTACAAAGGCAGTTACAAAATCACTTCATGGTATGAATTCATTGAAGACAGTCTTAAGAATTGACTTTCCTGTTTTGAGGGGGTTTGGCTCTGATTTTAAGTAATTGGTAAGATATTGTATGACTTCATGAGAGAAATGTCCCTCTGGGAAGAATGAATAAGTATTCTGTGAAGCAAACTAAAATATTGACCTCTGAGAAGTTAATATATATGAGACTGCAAAACAAGCAACAAAAATGTCTCAATAAAAATTTAAATTGGTATGTTCCAATAGCTCCTGCTAACTGGTACATCTGTAAGTATTATACGTGTGGCTTTTTTTTTTTCTTTTCTCTGAGGCTGAATGGAAGAGCTTTGTTGTTATTTACACCTGAAACTAAGTTGGGGATAGCAAAGGAGTGGCACACTGTTATTCATATTACATATTGGTTTCTAGGATATAAATCTTTGCTTTTTTTTTTTTTACATGATCTTTTTTACCATCTGCTTTTTCTTGCACGGGAGTTACATGCTGTCTTGAAGCAATTTCTTTCATTTTGTTTGCTTCTTTCATTCCCTCCCATGTATCAAGGGTCACAGGCTCATAACACTTTTAGGCATATTTTTTGATAGACATCTCCCTCCTTCTTTTCTTCTTTTTCTGACATAAAATTGGTCTTTCATTCATTGTGGAGATGAGGCCTCTTACAGATATACCAAATGAGGCCAATGGTGAAAATAGGTTAAGAAAGATATTTTTAGAGCTTTATCAAATAAAAGAAGATTGGTTAAGAAAAATTCTTAAATTTTTCTGTAAAATACTTCCCAGAAATAATGAACTGAAACAAGTATCATGATAGCTTTTCTGATAATAATTTAGTCATTGGGGTCAGTGCAGGGGTGATTTTCTCAGCTTCAGAAGATAACAGGAGTTTGTGGGATATCTCAAGCATTAAGTGTAAAGTAAATAGAATGTAATTAAGAACTAATATTGCCAAACCAATTCTAATGAAGACTGTTCCTAACTGATACATCTTTCATGAACATGTCAAAGGCTCAAAGAAAGCTGCCTACTGACATTACTAAAGACCTATAAATGTTACTCTCTGAGCTGACTGGAAAGGGTAACAGAAAGCCGTTCTTCCAACATGTAGAAAAAGGGCAGCTTACAGAGAGCACATCCACATGGAAGTAGACAGTCCAGGGCAGTATCTGCCCACATTCCCAGACATCCACACATACTTGTCCTCATTTGAGTTAGAAAAGATATAATTCTGTTCAGTGATTTTACTTTTCATCTCAGTCTCTTCTAAGTAACTTCACTTTCTGATGATCATGGCAGATTTTTGCAGACAGTGTCTGATTCTAGAAGTGCTAGTGCCCCATGTTTTGAGTCACTATCAAGAATCGGTGTGCAGATCAAGGTCACCAATAAGTCTTGTGTGCCACATCAGGGGTGCAGAAAGTAATAGACCACAACTGTGGGGAGAAGTGGGCAGGACAGGTGACCCTAAACTGACCAGTGAGGTATTCCATCTCATACATGTCATATACACTATAAAGCTGAGGGAACATGAGGGCAAACCCTCTTTCTCAATGGTCTGTGTCCAAGAAGGACTCTGCCCATTCTGCCTTTTATCCCAGTCCATGTGTCCCCAAACCCAGTTCCAGAATCTATCTCATATGGTTCTCATCTGCCACTAATTCCAGTCTGGGATTTCCCCAGTGCCTGCTCTACAGCATCAGTGGTGATGGTGACATAATTACCATCAGGAGGGTTTGGGTTCCATATTGTATATATTTGTATATATTCCATTTTAATATTATTTTCATTAAAACTGTTGCAGTTTTCTAATCCATCTCTCTCCCTTGTTCTTTTTCTCTTCCCCTTTGGGAAGGGAGATGGGTTAACAGAGGGTGTCTGTTATAGGTCTAGTGGGTGGCCCTGACCCTAAGCCTTGATAATATTCATGTTTCAGAAGCTGTATTACCAGGATCAAGTTGCTCAACACCTAATATTTCTATTTGACATTAATGCAGATATACACCAGGATAGGTTTCCTTCCCTGACACTCAGAGCAGAGGTCTCTCTGTGCACGTCCAAAGTAGATGTGTCCCCAGAAATACACAAGCATGGTTTAAACTGCTTGAAAATATTTTCAAGGTTATGCTGGAAAATAAAAGGTTTCCTGTGCCAAGAAAAATCTGAAGCACTGCAAACAGGGAAGGATGAGCAGTCTGGTGTTTTTCTGTGAACCAGTTGAAAGATTCACTCTCTGATCCAGCAGCAAACTAGCTCTCTGTCCACCTCAGAATTCAGACACAGCATGTAAATAGTTTGTTTTGGACTCTACTGCTGGAAAGCTAAAGCATATTGGATTGGATATTTACATTGTAGGTTTGCTTTACAGTTTTATTCATAAAACCCCTGCAGCCCAAATAACTGGTTACTGGATAGCTTGCAAGGATAATTTTAAATTGTTCATGTATTTTATTTGAATGCTTAGGCATGATTTTCAGTAATGTATTGGTTTATGTTGCTAGAAGTTCCAACTGCTTGCACTGCCAAAAGCATGCATTTGGGAATAATTGGGGATTGCTAATAATATTATCTTCCTTTTTTTCCTTCTTTTTTTGCTTTTGATTGCCCATGCAAGTTGTACTTGTAAATTGGCAAGATCCAAAGGAGCTTTTATTTGCTCTGTGCTATCAAGCACTGGGAAAGGGAAGAAGGGAGGATACAGTCATGCAGATAACAACTTTCTTTCAAGAATCATCAGGCTTTAATATGATACCTTAAGTGAGTTATTGCTTTATCCAGGCCCACTTTGTCTGAATCTTGAAGAGCACCTGGGATTTGAAGTATCTTTGATCCTTGTCTAACACTGTTCTGTGGTCTAGGTACATTCCAGACTGTCATTGCCTCAGGCCATGCAAGATGGCCATTGTCACAAGGTCCTCATGCACATCCTAGCACAGATGGCACACAGTCCTCCACAACACCAACAAATATGATGCTTTATCAGATATTTCAGTGGTTTCTTTTACAGTCTGCTGGTATAGCATCCCTCTGACCTTGGTCCATATTCTGTCATTTTCCAAGTCCTGTATTTTTTTTCAGTATCCCAAACTGCTTATACTCCCAAAGATTTAAATTCACCTGCCTTGTACCTTTTCTTCCCTGGATAATGTGCATAGTTCTTCTCCTAACCTCAGCAGCAATAAAGGTGGATCCACACTCACACATGCAAAACTAAACTCCTGAGGTAGCTTCTAGTCTAGATAAGGGTGAGGGCAGTGAGATGGCACAAGAGAAAAACTTTTTATTCATACCAGTTCATTTCTTATAGTTTAAAACTTTGTCTAAAATAATTTCTATCATTGGTGAAAAAACAATGGACTACTGGTAATAGCACATGCTGTGTAACTCCACATAAACTCAGCAGCTATAGCTACTGGGATGGGCTATAAAACACATAAAATATTCTTCCATGCCCAGGAAGAGCTGGACTGTTGAGGAAATTCATGTTTCTTTCAAATTCATGTTTTCTTTTCCCATTACAGGTCTCACCCCACCCTTTTATGTTTTTGGGTCTGCTCCAGTTCTTTGAGATACTGCTGCTCCAATATGCATATGCTTCCCATTCTGAGTTAGCTGTCAACAAGCTTAAGGGCATCCTGTAGCTAACGATAAACTGTTGAAAAAAGAGGGATGTTTTGTTTATCCACAGGCCCATAATGGATTTTAGCCATCACTATCACTTTGGGATTTGGAGAGCTGGTTCAATCTGGCAATAGCTTTTTTGAACAAATCTCAAAGGTGGGTATGAAAGCAAATCTAGTGGTAATTTGGAAAATTTTGTGGTAGATGAAGTTGTAACCATTAAACCAGTCAGATTTTGACAGGAGTTGAACACTCAGATGACTAAACTTCTTCTGTAAGAGAACAAACTAATTTCAGAAACAAATGCCCATGGTTAGAAAAATTAAACCAGGAATAAGTAACTTGATGGAGTATCTCCCAGTATTTCAGCCAGTGGTATAGAACTCAGTGCTACTCTGTTTCAATGGGCTACTGTCATAATGGTGACTATAGTAATAGAGAAAGTATTTTACTAGTATTAACCTATGTTTTAAAGAGAAACATAAAAATAGATTAAACCCAGGAATTAAGGCAGATTTGTTTAAAAAACACAAATTGTGGTTTGGGGAATTAGGGAGGTTGCTGGGTATTTGAGTTTTGCAACAATATAAGCAGGTTTGTACCTCTGCATACCTGAATTGCTGGCAATAGATTGGTTGATATAAACACTTGTATTTATACATTATTTTGATTTTATAGCTATCAGAGTTTTATCAGAGTACTCCTCCAGGGCATATAATCTATCATACAGGGTTTTCTTCATAATAGGTCAATAAAAGAAAATTTATAGATTTTATGGTAATGTTGTAATTCAAATATTAGATAGTTTAGTAAAGATGTTCTAGAAGAAATAAATTGATCAACAAGTTTATCTACACATTAGAACCTTTATCTCTGGACTTACCATAGCATTTTTTAAATCCTTGTGAGGGAATTCAGCTCACAGTCTATTAGTAGTGTTTGCCCTATAGCACATACTGCTATGTCTCTGTAGATGCATGGTTGTCTAGTCATTTCCCCCAGAGTGTCACAAAACTGTAGTAAACATTATACAGACATAGAAACTTACAGATGTCTGTTCTGTTGAATTTATCAGATGCTGTTTCATGCACATCTAACATCTCTCTGAACTTCATGGGCTTGCTCAGAAGTGTAGAAAGAAGCACAGATGCTTTCATAGCTGTGTGACTAGCTATAAAACCTGCAATTGCATCTAGTCCAGCTGATCCCAGATACCACAGGGAATAGTACAATGCCCAGGACTAAAGTCTTAATACCTGTAAACCATGTATTTTAATACTTTTCAGTACCCTTAAGTCAATCATGACATTCTGAGAGAAATTGCAATGCTGATTAACAAAAAATATGAAAAGGACAGTGACAGTAGGAAAAGAAATATAGACATATGGATTTTTCAGTTCCTTTTCCAGTTATTTCTATAGATGTTATAAATCACTTTCTACTTGTGCTGTGGGTTGATTTATTTAGAATTACATTAAATTTCCCTTGTTCATCTTTCAATCTCACATACTTCCCTTCCTTGATTCAAATCTATCACTATTCACTATTTTCAAACATAACCCATACCTCAGATAACACTATGCCTGTTAGAGAAAACTGGTGCTTGAAAATAAAGCTTCAATAATCTCATGAAGTCAGCAGCAAAGGGGAATTAGAGCCTGGAACAGGTAGAAGTGGCAGGCAGGGAAAAGCTGTGTAAAGGAAAGGAAAGAACTTCTGGAGATACAGAGAGATGAGAAAGGAGAAAGTTTACTGCGACAAATCTAGTTGCATCACCCCTCACTCATTTATCAACAGCATCACTAGTAGAACATGGGGGAGCTTCTTTTAACAGATGACCTATGGAATGTATGCACACACACAAAAAAAGAGAGCTTTCTTTCTGATAAGTACACAGAAAATTAAATTCTTTTTTTTCTATATTTTTTTTATGTTGTTCTTTGAACTCCCTGGCCTTGCAAGCAGATACTTCTCCATAGCAATTGTGGCTCCACTGAAACAGATGCAGCCCTGTTTGTGTCCTAAGGCTTACATGCTGTGTCTGCAATAGCAGAATAAGAGGATGTATCTGTGCAAGAAATATACTGGCATTGGGCTCTGAACATAGGGATTCAGCTCCCATCTTTTGATTGGAATATGCAAAAGTCTTTTGCAGTTCTTTTCCAATGTAGCAACAAGCTCATTCTCTCAATTCTCATAATGAGAATTGAAATCTAATCTCGGATCCTTTTGAATACTCTCATTTATCCATCTTTTTTTTTTTGGGGGGGGTGGGGGAGTAATAATATATCTGTGTCAGTAAATATGTAATTCTACTTTTGAGCTAGTTATTTAGCTCTTTTTAGACAACAGGAAGAAAGTGACCTTCTAGCAAGCAATTCATCTTAAGTGAGATACCTAAACTACATATATCATAGCATCATAGAATGGCTTGGGTAGGAAAGAACCTTAAAGATCATCTGGTTCCAACCCCCTTGCCATGGGCAGGGACACACACCAAGTTTTCCAAATCTGCTATGATCATCTTCTCAGCCTTCCTCTGGGCCCGCACCAACAGGCCCATGTCCTTCTTGTGTTGGGGGCTCCAGAACTGGAGGCCTCTAGGTAGGGTCTCACAAGAGTGGAGTAGAGGGGGAGAATCACTTCCTTTGACAATCTTTTGATACAGCCGAGGATATAAATGGCTTTCTGGACTCACACATTGTTGAGTCATGTTGAGCCTTTTATCAACTATCACTCTCCAGTCTTTCTCCCCGGGACTGTTCTCAATCTATACTCTGCTCAGCCTGTATTTATGCTTGAGATTGCCCCAACCCACCTGCTGGACCTTGCACTTGGCCTTGCACTTGGCCTTGTTGAACTTCATAAGGTTCACACAGACTCACCTCCACAGCCTGTCAAGGTAGCTCTGGATGACATCACTTCCCTCCAGTGTGTCAACCACACCACACAGTTTGGTGTTGTCGACAAACTTGCTGAGGGTGCACGCAATCCCCCTGTCTGTATCACCAATAAAGATGTTAAACAGCACTGGTTCCACTATCGATCCCTGAGGAATGCCACTCATCATTGATCTTCACTTGTACATCAAGCCATTGACTGCTTCTCTCTGAGGGTGACCATGCAGACAATTCCTTATCCACCAAGTGGTCCACCCATAAAATCCATGTCTCTCCAATTTAGAGACCAGGATGTCATGTGGGACAGCATCAAGTGCTTTGCACAAGTCCAGGTAGATGATGTCAGTTGCTCTTCCCTTATCAAGTCTGCTGTCTCCCTGGAGCCCAAGTTAAAGATGTCACTAGGAAACTTCCTAGCTTGGTACAGTCCTCAGACTGTTACCCATTACTGATATTCCATGCAGGTGGTGAGCATGCTGAGACTGGTCATCCAAGAACAATCAAAAGAGACTTTATAGACTTGGCATAGGTGGTGAAGGAATCTGGAACGCAAATTGTCTTCTCTTCTTCCAGTCCCAGGCAGAGACGCTGGAATGAACAGATGAATACAGTCTATTAATACATGGTTTCATAGCTGGTATCACCACAACAGTTTTGGCTTTTTTGACAGTGGGATGACCTATACAGCACCAGGCTTGCTGGCATCAAATGAGAGACATTTTTCTCAAAGGAGGAAGAAAGTCTTCACACAAGAGATTGCAGGGCTGATTGACAAGTCTTTAAACTTTGAATGGGGAGGGGGATGTAACTGGGCTTACAAGACATGCCCCTGAGTGTAGTAGCTCTTACCTGTGGGGCAGTGTGCTAACATTTTTGAGAACCAGAAGGCCTTCCACCCCTCAAGGGTGAAACCAATGCACTCAACTCCCTCTCTGAAATGATTATACAACAATGAATGCATCATGGGGAATAAGCAAGAGGAACTGGAGACCTGTGTTCTGTCACAGGGTCATGATCTCGTTGTAACTACTAAGATGTGATGGGATAGCTCACATGACTGGAATGTTGTCATGGATGGTGATGTACTTTTTAGGAAAGACAAACAAACAAGGTGAGATGGTGGAGTTCCTCTTTATGTGTGAAAGCAACTGGTATGCATTGAGCTCTACCCAGGGTGGGGATGAAGAACATGTTGAAAGAGTTAAGGGGCACAAAGATATGGGAAAAACTATTGTGGATGTCTACTACAGACCACCAAACCAGAAAGAAGATGTTGATGAGGCCTTCTACAGACATCTGGAAGTAACCTCAAGATCACATGCTCTGGTACTCACAGGTGACTTCAATCACCCTGATATTTGTTGGAAAGGCCACACAGTGAGGCATAATCTGTCTGGAAGGCTTTTGGAGTGCACTGACAATAATTGTCTGACACAGGTTGTAGAAGAGCCAACAAAAAGAAGCGTGCTGCTGAACCTTGTATTAATGAACAAAGAAAGTTTGTTTGGAGGCAGCCTTGGCAGTACTGATTATGACATGGTAGAGTTTAGTATCACATGAGAAACGTCAGGGCAATAAGTAGGATTGTAACCCTGGACTTCAGGAGGGCTAACTTTGTTGTCTTCGAAGACCTACTTGAAGGAATCCCTTAAGATAAAACTCTGAAAGGTAGGGGGGCCCAGAGAGCTGGTTGATATTCAAACATCACTTTCTCCAAGCTCAAGACAGGTGCATCCATTCCTTTGAGAAAAAATCAAGTAGAGAAGGCTTGCGACCAGCATGGATGAGCAAGGAACTGCTGAAAAAAAAACACGTGGAAGAAAGAAATTCACAGTATGTGGAAAAAGGGACTGGTGTCCTGGGGTGGTCAGGGTATGTAGGGATGTAACAAGAAAGGCCAAGGCCCTCTTGGAATTAACACTGGATAAGGAAGTAAAGGAGAATGAGAAGGGCTTCTTCAAGTACATCAGTGGTAAAAGGAAGACTAGGAAAAATGTGGACCCACTCATGAATGATGTGGGAGACCTGGTGACAGAGGATGCAGAGAAGACAGAGTTACTGAAGGCCTTCTTTGCTTCAGTCTTCACTGCTATGACCAGCCCTCAGGAACCCCTGAGCCTGGAAATAAGAGAAAGTTTGGAGGAAGAAAGACTCCTCACTGGTTGATAAGGATTGGCTTAGAAATCACTTGGGTAATCCAAACACAGACAGATCCATGGGCCCCAATGGGATGCACCCATGAGTGATAAGGGAGCTGGCTGATGTTGCTGCACTACCATTCTCCATCATTTTTGAAAGATCATAGAGACTGGGAGAGGTTCCTGAGGACTGGAGGAAAACAAATGTCAATCTAGTCTTCAAAAAGGGCAGGAAGGAAGACCCTGGTAATTACAGACTAGTCAGCCTCACCTCCATCCCTGGAAAAGTGATGGAGCAGCTCATTCTGGACGGAGATCGTATCTCAGCACACAGAAGAAAAGAAGGTTATCGAGAGTAGCCAGCATGGATTTATCAAAAGGAAGTAATTTTTAACGAGTCTGACAGCCTTCTACAATGGTGTGACTGAATGGGTAGATGCAGGGAGAGCAGTGAATGTTGTCTACCTTGACTTTAGAAAGGCTTTTGACACTGTCTCCCATAACATTCTCACAGGTAAGTTCAGGAAATGTAGGTTATAAGGAACAGTGAGATGGTTTGAGAACTGGCTAAACAGTAGAGCTAAGATCAATGGCACAGAGTCCAGCCGGCAACCTGTAGCTAGCAGTGTTCCCCAGGGGTCAGTTCTGGGTCCAGTCCTATTCAACATCTTCATCAATGACATGGATGAAGGGATGGAGTGATCCTTCAGCAAGTTTGCTAATGATATTAAACTGGGAGAAATGACTGATACACTGGAAGGCCGTGCTGCCATCCAGTGAGATCTGGACAGACTGGAGAGCTGGGCAAAAGGGAACGAAATGAAGTTCAACAAGGGCAAGTGCATAGTTCTACACCTGGAGAGGAATATCCCCATGCACCGGTACAGGTTAGGAGTTGACCTGTTGGAAACCAGTTCCATGCAGAAGAACCTTGGAGTCCTGGTGAATGATAAGTTACCCATGGGACAGCAATATGCCCTTGCCTCCAAGAGGGCCAATGGTGTCATGGGGTACATAAAGGTGCATAAAGGTGTCTAGCAGGTTGAGGGAGATTCTCCTCCTCCTCTGCCCTAGTGAGACCACATCTGGTGTATTGTGTCCAGTTTTGAGCTCCCCAAGTCAAGAGAGACAGAAATACTAGACAGAGTCCAACTACAAGGATGATTAAGGGTCTGGAACATCTCTCTTATGTGGAAAGGCTGAGAGACCTGGGCTGTTTAGTCTAGAGAAGAGAAGACTGTGAGGGGATCATCTTCATGTTTAAAAATGTCTGAAGGGTGGGTGTCAAACAGAAGGAGACAGTCTGTTTTTCAGTGGTGCCCTGTGATAGGACAACAGGTCATGGTCACAAACTGAAAGGAACTTCACCTCAACATGAGGAAAAACTTCTTGACTGTGAGCGTGATGGAGCATTGGAACAGGCTGCCCAGAGAGGTTATGGAATCTCCTTCTCTAGATAGTTTCAAAACCCACATCAATATGTTCCTGTGTGGCCTGCCCTAGGAACCCTGTTCTGGCAATGAGGTTGGACTTCATGATCTCCAGATGTTCCTTCCAACCTCTACCATTCTATGATTCTATACTAGTTTGTTCCCACATACAAACAGAAATTTAGGAAACAGGCATAAACAGTGTCTCCTGAGCATTTCAAATGTTTGACTATATATTCTAGGCCTGATAAAAATGAAGTTGTATGGAGTCCTGTGCTTTTGTTCAGTCAATATTTTCTCCTACGGAGTCTACACACTGATCAGCTTCTATAGAAATGCAGAATCACAGGATCAAAGAACAATTTGGGTCTCTAGTCAAATCCCCTTCTCAAAACAAGGTCAACTATGAGGTCAGACCATGTTGCTGAATCACGAATCACAGAGACCAAGATACTTTAATTGAATTCTCACATCCTTCTTTCCACTTCATAGAAAATAATACATTATCTTAATAAATAAATAATTACAATAGTTACATGTCTGGAATTCACTACCTTCAGTTTATGAATCTTGAAAAAATGCAAGATGAAATATTTCTTCCACAGTCTTGAAAAATGCCTTAATTTAAAACAAAACAAAACAAAACAAAACAACCTTTTTAGATCTTCTTGGAGTCATAAGAATACAATATAATACCAGACATTTTCAGAGAATCCCCATACAGTGTGAGATTGAGGTAACAGCACTAGAAATAGAAATTTTATCTCATTAAGTATACTACTACTGCCAATTTCATTTCTGTTTGACCAGGTAGAACCATTTTGAGAAAATTATTTTAAATTGGTCAAGTTCTTCTCAGGCATTTTTATATATCTTATATGTGTGTCATACTTAGTTGTACTTATTCTCTCACAAAATCTCTGCTGACACACCCAGCATTATTAACCATACAGATAAAATTGTAATGGAAAAATTCTAGTAATGTATCCACAAACACAGGTGGGAAAAATACTCTGAGCAAATCCTCATTGTGTTTCCATTAATAGACACAGGTGAAACTCCAGTCTTTCCTCTGTGCCCACAGTTTGGACCTCTCTGAAAGACATAAACAGGAGCCAACATCAAAATTTATACAACCCTGTGGGAGGACCCCATGTAATGTCTTTAGGGCCTGACTGTTCCTAAGTGTTAGTCACAGATGGACAGTGCTATTGCATTGGTCATTAAAAGTTGTAAAAGACAAAGACACCATACCTGACTTCAAGTTCGTGAGTCACAGTTGATGGTATGGAAGAGGTAATCTGGGGACAAACATCACTGTGTGCTTCCCATCATTGAAGTCTTTCTATGTTAGATGACAATAGATGGGAGTCTGGTCCCAGATGGCTTTTGATCTGAGTTGATATCACTCTTCTGCCTCTCAGTCCCTGTGTACCCTTCAGATAGTCTAACATCTTTCCTTCTGTACTGTCTTTGTAAGGAAATGGATCTACTAAATTCTTCTACTTTTACATGGCTGCTTCATGTTCATTTCGCAGTGACCCAAAATGGGAAATAATGTGTGGCAAAAAATTCTCTCTGAGACTTCAGATGAAATTTAATATCACTATAATACTTTGTCTTTATTCAAAGTACTCCTTAAACTGAATGTTACAGATCATCCTCTTCACAGCTCCCCTTCACAGAGGGATTGCAGTTTAATAGCTATAAGATTACAATATGTAGTGGCACTGTTTTTAAGAAAAGTCTGTCATCTGCTGCTCCATCTAATAAAGACAAAAGATTCTGCAACTTTTCACATCAAAAGATACAGCCTGATGTTTCTTATGAGTCATGAGTCAATGAATTATGTAGCTTGCTTTTTCTTAAGCATGTAATTTGATCTCCAAGCATGAGCAACAGTTTTTGTATTTCAATCAGTAAACAATTACTCTTTAAAAACATTCCAATTGATGTTTATTTGTACAATCTGTCCTTTAACAGAGCCTTAGTTTGATGAAGTAAAAGATGTAACTCTAATAGCAAAGTGTCTAAAAACTGACAAAACATTACATTTGATCATGTGTGATTAGTGAACTAAGGAAGTATGTAGTTTAGAAAGCTGATACAGCATCTCATTGAAATGTTTGTGTCTTAAACATTGCTGCTTTCTCAACTAACCAGTTGCTATCACTAAAGGGAGAATTTTCTTTTTAAATGAAAGGAATCAGATTTACAACAACAACAACAAAAAGACTAATGCACAGTCTGAGTGAAAGAAAAAGGAAATATTTTTCTTCAGTCTTAGGTTCAAAGTGGTTACGGATACCTCTTTCCATTGGGAAGAATGCAATGGGGTCCTTTATTTCAATGGAAATGTTAACTATGGAATCAATATTGGTGCTGAGACCTTGGCTGGGGAGCAGGCTGGGTGGGCACTTATAGTGTAAGCAAACAAGATGTCCTTTCCTGCTTAGAAAAACTTTGTTGTAATTAAGCAGGCTACAAAATAAAACAAAAAATAACCTGGAGGATCAAACTGCAACTGAAAACTTGAGTGCAGTTATATAACCTTGAAGGTAACAACTGTAGTGTCAGAAAGCTTTGGGCATCCATTTTTAAAACAAGAAAAAAAAAAAAGAGGTTGCTCCTCACTCTTCCAGTATATTAACACTGTCCATCCTTCTAGTGCCTCTAACACTCAAGAATATCATTATTGCACAGGGATTTAAATACATAATTTTCATTCCTTATAATTTGTGTGGTACATCATTTTTTGAGCTGTCTGAACAGAGATGCACATGACTTCGCAGAATTTATCCAAACCAAAGGAATACACTATTGTGGTGTAGCATTTTAGACACTCGCTGTGGGATAAAGCACCTAAGGATTTCACAGGTCAGCAAGCTATCTCAAAGCAAACTATTTCAAAACACCATGTCCTTCTGCAGATTTAGTTCCTTAAGTATAAATCTTCTTAAATCCCTGGCTTTTGATAAAGTTTAAAAAAAAATAAATAAGGAAAAAGAAAAAGTATCTCCATCTCTGTCTTCCATAATGAGAAAATACATTTTTGCCAACACTGGTATTTTTTCTCCTAGTTCATGCTCATTTCCTTTTACTGACTAAAACCAGAAGGAGTTTGCCTAGTTTCATGCAAATATGGCAGGAATGGCATAGGTAGGTTTGTGGTTTTTATCTCCTTGGTAATAGCTTTGTATATTATTATTATAGTTATTCCCAGTGTTAGAACAGTGGTAGATTTAATATATCCATATCTTGTTCTGGATGTCCACAGCACAGTACATTACCAACACCCTTATATATCAAAGCTCCTTTAGTGCTGCAGTCTTAGAGACAAATCACTGCTATGACCATAGACCTTATGGATACAGCTGTGCAATTTTGACAAGTCCCTAAATCACCAACTAGATTCTGATACACAGTGACAAATATTTCATCCCCTAAAAAGTTTCTTTATAGTCAATTGGACAACTCAAGAGAAAAGAAAAGAAAAAAAAAAAAAAAGAAAAAAAGAAACCCAGACTCCATATTTCTTAGCTTCCTGTTCATTTTGGTTTTATGTTCTGGTTCATCTTTATGTTTGTTCTTATCTCTAAAATTGATCACTTCTAATTTTCATGTGATCTTTCTCCCACAGTCATGATACTTCAATAAAATGATAATATTTTCTTATTGTTTACTAAGGATGGGATTTCAGAGCTATAGTTCCTTGGTTCAGGCTGTGTTTTAATACATGTAAAGTGCAAGAAACCGTTAAGCCAGCCACAGGACTCAGAAGCAAATTTCTTCTGTTAGCTGAGGAGGACAAATCAGTGTTTGTACAGCCAGTAGCAAAAGGCATCCTAATCTTCCTCAGACCTTAATGTTAATTTAAAACCAAAAGTAATAATTAAGTAGTGAAAGTTTACAATAGACAGAGCCTAGTCACATGGATGTAGCTCAAATACTCAGTAACTCCATAAATAAGTAATTGAGGATGAAGACATACATTGGTTTTCATCTCTAAATTATTGTTTCAAATCCAGACCTGGTGTCTAAAAAGTTAATTTGAGCCTATGACATCTATTCTGCAGCCAATGTGAAGTAAATTCCTGGTCCCTGGCCAGTTTCTAATGGACAGGTGGCAACTACCCAAGAAAAGATGACAACCACAATTGGCACCCTGGTGGGGAGTCATAGCAGTGGGACAAAGACTGAATCAGTCAAAAGAAAAAGTGATCTCCTAACCTCCTTCAGACAGTTCATCTGAAGCAGGCCTGAAACAAATGGGCAAAGCACTGTGGGAGAAGATTGTATTATGATTGTCTGGCCATCCTTTTTCTTTGTGAATAAAATAGGAGACTTGTTTCTCCAAGGCTGTCAATCTCACACCTTTCAGAATTTGAGAAATAAAGAGAGAAATGTTGCTCTGTCCCCCCTTACCAGGTCTCCCTGCTGTGACAGTGAGTGTTGCCAGTCACACGCTTGAGCTCTAGATCAAAACCAGGTGGCACAGCAAACTGTATTTAAACTTTGACCCTCAGTTCCACTCTGTTGCACAGCTTTTTCTTGGGAGAAGAAAAAAAAAAGAAAAACAGAAAAAAAGAAAAAGAGGAAAAAAAAAAAAAAAAAAAAAAAAATTTTGCTAAAAACAAATGCTTTTCACTCCCCAAAGAACTCATTAAATAGATTTTCTACCCCAACCTCAAAAAGTTCTGGAGTG
>JANHGN010002915.1:0-31238 GCA_024605025.1 Megaceryle maxima | reverse complement strand
TGTGTGTGTGTGTGTGTGAAAAGTAATAAATTGTAGGCCAGTTTTCACTCTGGTTTTCTGTTGCTCACCTCAGAAACATGTGGACCTTTTAATTTTCTTCTCTCCTAAATTAAAGCCTTTTGCCCTTAGCTCACACTGGAGTTTTGCCAACATCTTATGTTTAGATAGTACACTTGGGAATCTGATAGGCTACATCAAGAAAACCTCCTTTAGTGAGCACATTACCATAATCACTGTTAAAAATGGCCCATCTGCCTTTGAAATTCATGGACTATCAGATGTAGGCACTGTGCCTTTCAAAACAGACTTCAAATTTTGAATTAGTTCTCAGCTTTGAAAAGGCCCCAGTAGTTCATGTGCAAAACACATCCTGAAACTTGCACATTTGTTCTCACAGAAAGCAAAGGTGACTGTAGTCAACTTCATGTTTCCACAACCACCACACATGCTATCCTGGTGCCAGCCAGAGCAGCCGTAAACAAGGATCCTACAGAGCAATGTACTACCCAGCTGCAAATCAAGGAGATGATGCCTCTCGCACAGGGAGTGCAGCACTGCCGGGATGCTCTTCTCTCCTTCCTTGGCACCATCCCCTTTCCTTCAGGACACAGCTTGAGCTCATTGCCCCAGCTTCAGAGGTGCTCATTAAAAGCCAGGGGTGAAGAAGAGGCACCCACAGCCATGGCTTTTTCCCAAGGCAGCCCTGAGATGCTGCCACTGCAGATGGAGCTCACCCAGCACTGCCCACCCTATGCTTCCTCTCAACCAGCTTGTCACCAACATCCCTTCCCAGGATATAACCTCCAGTCCCTACAACAACACAGCCCCACATCTGATAACCAGGGATTTCGGTAACACTGGAGTAAGCAAAGCTTTTTTTGTTGTCTTTGTTTTGTTTTTTCAGCCAGGGGACAGAGCACTGTGGATTTTGTCTTGCCTTTTTAACACCGAAGTTTCAGTGCCAGCAGATAAATGACAAAAGCCATGTGCTCTCAGCTGGAGGAAAGGGTCCTTCTCAACTCTTCTGAATGCTGCACTGACGAGCAGTAAGCAAACAAACCCCCCCACACACCCCTAAAGTCCTATTATAGTGCAACCTTAAGGAACCACATGCTGTTCTCACTGCTACCTAATGCTCGCCCTTATTCGGCTGGGGGGCCATGTGTCCTGCCTACCTTTGGGTCAGCTTTGCTTCTCAGCACAAAGGCTATTTTGCAGCTAGGACACAGAAATCAGCTCTCTTGCTGCCCACTCCTTTTTCATAAAAGCCCACAGCCAGTTCTGCAGGATAGATGTGTTGCCTTTTCCATTTCATCTCAACCTCTCCTCATGAGACTGACACCTCCTCACCATCCCTGGCAGAAAGATGCTTCCATGCCCTGGTGCCCTTCGGTCTCCAGCATCAACCAAGGCTAAAAAAAACTCAGCAGGGGCTGAGCTGTGCCTGGCCTCAGGGAGCCTCACATGAGAAAGGTTATCAGTACTAGGGGAATGGGAACAATGCTAGGATGGGCTGCAGGGCTACACAGACAATGCAGTCACAGGGTTTAGGTTATCCTGAGGGGCAGGAGGGTTTTCTCCAGAAAGGTGAAGAACAGCAACAGGTCACCATCAAGCCAAGGTAGTGACTTCTGCAGGAACAGAGCATGAAATCACAGAATTGTCACTGTTGGAAAACACTTCTAAGATCACTGCATTCAACAGTCAGCAAAAAACCCAACAAAACAAACCAAGCAAAAAAAAAAAACCCCACCCAAACCAAACAACAACAAAAAAAACACCTCACCATCCCACCAGAGCATGTCCTGAAGTGCCTCATCTATGCATTTTTTTAATACTTCCAGGGATGGTGACTGCCTTGGCCCTACTGTCTTCCCTTTCTTCTGCAGCAGGAAGAGGAGGGAAGCTGGGAAGAAAGTAGCTGGCAGAGAAAAATGTGACAGATTCCTGCTTCTTTTCCAGTAGGAAAGACCCCTCCATCTGGTGGTCAAGCCTCTGTGTATGTAGGAGGAGGAAATATCCCACCCATCGCCCGTGGCTCCATCATCAAGATGAGCAAAAAGTGATGGCTTTACAACAGAGGAGATAAAGAAAAATCTTATCAGTCAGAAACTTAAGACACACTTGCACCAATGCACGTAATTGCAACTGCTGCAAACCTGCCTAGATTTCTGTGGGATAGCAAGGTTACCAAGACTGATGATCTACTGAATATGAAACAGTTTGGGTTTTGGTTTGTTTTCTTTGTTTTTAATTACACAGAACAATGCAAAGCATTTCATTAGAAAGGTCAATAAACTGTTATTAGTTTTATTACTGACCTTACTAACAGTAGGCTGCCTTTAGTAGAAAGGGCTATAATACACTAACATGGAAAATAAGATAACTTGTAAAAGCAGTGCAAGAAAGTTTACAGTCTACTTGCAGTAGTAGAGCGTGAACACACCTATAAATCACCTGGTTTGGGTACCCAGAGCAGACCAGCTGAAGCAAGGGGCTGCAAAGCTTTCTCGGGCAACAGGGTAAGCAGCAGATGGGTGAGCACACACACCACCTCGTGCTGCCCAGGCCAGTGGTGGCACGAGCCAAGTCAACAAGTCTGAAGCAAAGTTAAGTGTGGCTAAATCACACAACAACAACATAAAAAACCCATCCTGTGCAAAAGCCAAACTGCCCCTTCCTATATTAAACCTCTGCAATGTGTTTAAGCCTGTCTAAAATTGATACACCAGTCAGGTTTACAGACTCTGCTAGAAAGCCAGTTAATATCCAAATTGTCCCAAAACTTGAGATCTTAGAGGTAATTCCAATAGGATCTTGGTTTTCAAAATGAAAAAAAAAAGAATAACAACAAAAAAAAGATACTATTGAGCGACATGGTTGCTGAAGGATGTTTGATGTGATCTGAGAATATCCTGAAAGTTTGAACACAGGAAGCCCCTTATTTGCCATGTAATACAGTAAGCCATAGAAGGGATGTAGATGGGGGAAGCAGGATCACCTTTTTTTTTTTTTTAATTCTTCTGATAGAGGGAGGAAAAAAAAAATAAATAAACACAACAACAAACCTGCTTAGGCTGCTTAACTGTTTCCCTTACCTCAACCTACAGATCTAATTAAAATAAAGCTTAAAAAATAATTCAAGTAATTTAGTACTATTTTAATTAAAAGTTGTTTTAGTAACATCCAAAGAACAAAAGTAACCTCACTGCTGTTTCATAGCTGTACTGGGAAAAAGTGGTTCTTGTGTAACTTTGTAGTTTTCTAACCTTCTGAAGCCCCAGTGTAACAGAATATGGCAGGGATGGAACAACACATGTAGGATTTAAAGCTCTGCCTAGCCCATGATTTATACATATCTAATTAGCTCCTCCTGCACACCCACCCTTGAGGTCTGGGAACTGCCAGTATAATTCCTGCAAATAAAAACTTCGATGCCAGAATCCTTGTTTGCCAAAAGGAAGAACAACAACCAGCACAGCTGGGCATGTTTTTACAGAAATGGATGCCCAACTGTAAAAAACCTCAGATCCAAGATCTGAGCTCTCCCAAAGTTCAAGATATTTATAATAAATCTGTAACCCAGCACCTCATTGCCTCCCAAGGACCACCACGGTCCTATTCCAGCAGAGCAAACAATGCAAATCAGAAGTTTCAGAGCTTAACACATTACAGGTTTCATGCGGCCATATGGAGGGATCTCTCCTGGACATGGGGTAACAATACTGAACAAGTCTCACACTGTAGCAGCATCACACTCTGGTTTCCCTGTCAGACTATGTTAACTTCTCACTATGCCAGGGACACTGGCAATGCAGACAGCTGAGTGAAGGATTGCTTGCCTGCCATGATGGGAAATCAAAACTAGTACAGAACAGTTCGATGCAAGTCAACTGGCAACACTCATAATGTTTTGGATGAATTAATAACCCTTAGTATTTCCATGAAAATGTTCTTCTGAATACTTAATCGCAAGATAAAACTTCAAAAACCTCCAGGGACCAGATACACTTTTAATGTTACATTTCTTTGAAGTACTTTCCCTTTGTATTTCAACAACACTTCAAAGTTTTCCTACTTACATGCAAATCAAGTTAGACATCTGATGCTAAAAGAAGCAGGCAGTGTTTCACACTTTCCTAACCTTTGGGTGGGGGGATAAAACTCAGTCTTGCAGAAATGCATATATTAAATGGATGCAGATTTTCACTATACCAGTTAATCAAGACAGAATTCATGTATCAGAGGTCAAATAGAAAGAGGTACAGCCCCAGTGCCACCTGCAGCTGAAGATCCTGGTCCTGGTAAGGAGCACAGGTTTAACCTGTAGGATGCAAATGGCCTTGCTGACATCAAGAGGCACCGAAGGAAGTGCCCAGTACATGAAGGCCACTGGAAGGAAAAGGCTGTTCTTGGGAAAAATGAAGGTCCGCCTGCACTGTCAAAGTGAGGTGATCATCTTCAATGGTCTTATTCAGAGACAAGGGGACAACACTGCTCCCAAAACACCGCCAATGCTGCCAGTGAAAGGGGGTGGCTGGCAAGATGTACTGGAATATGACCAGGTTTTTGTGCCTCAAACAAGGACTTCACTGCGCCAGCTGAAAAAAAAAGAAGGTACTAGAGGTTGTTCTCACTGTCTATTACCATTCCAAAAAAAGACTGAACCAACCATAGGTAAATAAATAATGACACTTTCTCATTATCACCAAGAACTAGTAGCTTCCTCATCAACCACGTGAACATCTGGGGCCAAATCCTTTATGGTACACATGGAGGTCCCAATAGGTACCTGGATATAAGTCTTGCTTGTTCTCAAGCACTGAGGAAGTTTAAAAAGTTGATTCCTGCTTCGTAAATAATGAATCCATAAAAATAATTATTTATTTTAAAACTACTGTCCATGTATTTCCCTTTGTAGAGACTGACTATTTTTCCATGTGCTTACTGAGCCATCACTGGAGGGACTGTTTTCAGGGGTTTATATATAGCTCTGAAGCACTGCAGATTTTGCTTCCCTGGCTAAAGTTAGGATGGGATCCTCCTTTGGAGAAGGATCTTACTCCATCAAACAGAAAGCAAGCACTGAGACAGTCTAGTCTGGGTTTGCAGAAGACACTGGTGATGCCAAGGCCCCAAGTGCAATAATCCTGCTGTGAAAAAGGGAATAGTAAATCCCAAACTGACAAGAATGTTTACATATACAATAGACCTACATCTTCAACCCTGTTTAGGAAAAGAAAGATTGCTTATTTCACAATATAAATCATCATAAATCTTCAGGCAGGGATCCTGTCATAGGACAGCTCCTGGTGAGGACATCTATTTATTTACTGCTATGCAGTAATAGCCTGCAGCAGAAGCATTTAAGCAGCTATGTGAGGTTGCTTCTTCAGTCACTGAACAGAAATGGGGGCAGCTCTAGATCACAAGTGTGTTTAACTGCTCCCAGAAAGGTCCACTGCTGCTGCCACCCACTCCAGCGGCACTACCAAAGCCCTACGGCAATCAACCACCTCACAGCGCAGAACTCTGCCCCTTATGGAGACAGAGTTATCTACTTTAAGGTTTTGCTGGTGTCACAGTTTAGGGTCAGGGCAGCCCTCTAAACCTATAACATGCTCTCTGTTATCTCCCTCCCTCCCCAAAGGGGAAGAGAAAGGGAATAAGGGAGAGAGACTTAGAGATAAGAAAAGGAAACTAGAACAGCTTGAATGAATATAATGATAATAAAGTGCAATTACATCAACTTCACCACTGATGCTGTGAAGCAGGCACTGGGAAAGTCCCAGACTGGGCCCAGCAGCAGACGGGAGCTGTGTTCAGGAGCTGCATTATGGTACCAGAATCAGGAACACGCAGATGGGGATTGAAGGCAGAACAGAGAGTCCTCCTCGGATGCCAGACATTGAAGAAGTGAGGAAGAAACTGTAAGAAGACCTGAGCTGAACCAAACAGGAGCTTGACCCTCCTGACACCTCATCTTTATATCAAATATGATGTATATGGGCTGGAATCCCTTGTTGGTCAGGTCAGGGTCACCTGCCCTGTCCACTCCTCCCCGCAGGTGCATCATTTTACCTTCTGCATCCCCAGCGTGGTACAGAAGATCCAGCAGTGGCCTTGGTCTGCACACCCACCCTCAGTACTGACTCTAACCATGGGGTGTTATCACTGCCAGCAGCAGACACTGTGCAAACAGGCTGCTAACTTCAGACAGTGCAGTTAGTTAGAAGAACTAAGCTAAAAGGCAAAATCACTGAACAGAATTAGTTCTGTTCTCACTCAAACCAGGGCAGATGGTAAGGTGTACCTACCAGGCTATTTTACTTTGTAGAGGTTGACGTCTGCTGATAAACTCTGTTACTTCTGTAAATGAACTATTATCCATCAACCAACACGAGCGTGCTCACTGCTGGTATACTACAGTTTTGCAAGTACTGAAATGCCTTGGAAATACTGTGTTACTGAAACAACACTTATTAGCAGGTTTCTAGCAAAGTCCAAAAAGGAAGACTACAAGCAAGCTCTAACTGCTTAAATGCTAAAACACAAGGACTTCTCTAGGACAAACTTTTAAGACCAGCCACTGCAACTGTGCACTCAAGTTCGCATAAGCTCCTGGAATTCACTACACATTTCAATTGCTTTACCCAGGCAAACAGCCTTACTCGATCATTGAAGATAAATATGCTGTGCAAATAAGCTATCAGTCCAACGAGAAGTCCTGCTGAAGCTCGTGGAAAGCCACATAAGCACAAGGAGCACTTGCACATAATGAAGTGCAAGATTAATGTTCTTAAAAGCCTCAAAAAAATATATCTCCATTATACTGCATTTCATTAACAAGAAATTGCCCCAACTGGAACATGCCTTACTTGAAAAAGTAATTGAAGGTAAGAAATTTAAAAGGGTTTCCTTCTCATTTTCCGAGTGTAAGATTTATTGCAATACAATCCAAGTGGAAAATACAGATGAATAATATTAAACTTGTATTGAAGGCAACAAATTAATCAGAAGTGCCAAAGCAATGCCTTCCCAGACAGAACAACAGCATGCTCTACACAACTACTCCTGTTGTTACAGACCTTACCAAGCAGATTATCTTTTGATCTCCCAACTCTTCTACCTCTACTTTTCAGGCTAAGGTAAAGAATCTTTGGCAGAAGCCAAACTCTTGATGTTGTGAGGTGAGAGAAAAGGAAAACACCCAGAAGAACTCTACAAAAAAACATTCCAAAAGAATTGTCCACATGTCAGATGCTTGAGAAAGCCATGGTCACCCCATTTTTCATCAATTCTTGACAATTTTTTTGTAAGAAAGTCCATCTGGCCATATATTTAACAATGTATAAGAGCAACCATCACTCTAGTTTGCCTAAATTCTGGTTCAACATCCAACATTAAAGCTATTCACAAGTACATTTAGAAAAAGGAGAAAGGAAAAATAACCTGAACGAAAACAGGCCAGGAACTGGCATCTCTGTGCAGTAACAAGCAGTTCGCTGGCAGCGGAGGTTATCAGAGACATGCAGTTGGCCTTTGGGGTTTGTTTTTTGCCCTTTATTAAAACTTTTCCTGCAAATGTCTTGAGGATCATAAATGCATTCAGGCCTCTCATAGTATTTTAATGAAATATCACTTCCTGCTCCTCGACTTGCGGGAGGAATCTGCCATTTTTAGGAGATAATCTTAAGCAGCTTTCTGAGAAATGTCAAGAATACTGAATTGCCATTGCTGTGCTCTGCTTTCAGTGTGTGTCCCCCCAATATTCTGTTTAAATGGTCTTTAAAAGGAAAGTGGAGTGCTACCCAAGATGTAGTAGTGTGATGTGCTGTATTTTACAGACTGGAAGACCAGAATCAATACTGTCAGCTAACTAAAAACCTTCCAAAAAATAGAGGTTTAATTCCCCATGCCACATTATTGTGTCTAAAAAAAGACTTAGGAAAATAACACAAACAAGACAACGCCTTAAATGTCATTCCATTTTTCTAAGCCAAGTCTCAGTTATCAATGAAACAAGTGCTGATGTTCAGTCACACTTCTGACATTTTTGTGCCCGTTTCAAAGCTTCTGCAAGCCTACTTTAATGTTACTCAGATAAAAATTGTTTATGATTTATGGAAACATCCTCCTTGTAGGAGAAGAAACCTTAATTAGCTGTTGCTACTCTGCAATACCAACTTTGTCCTCCGTGCTGGAGAGCATGGAAATGGGCTTAAGTTATGCCAGGGGAGGTTTAGATTGAACATTAGGAAAAACTTCTATACTGAAAGAGTGTTGAGAGCTCGGAACAGGCTGCCCAGGGAAGTGGTGGAGCCATCCCTGGCTGAACACCATCCCCTGGAGGTGTTCAAAAGACATGTAGATGTGGCACCTGGGGACATGGTTTAGTGATCATTGTAATGGTGACTTGATGGTTAGACGATGTCAGACATCTTTTCCAACCTTAATGATTCTATGGTTCTGGTCACTCTCTTCCAACTCAGCACAGCAAAGGACAGACCCTGGGCCAAAGGCTGTGCCCCGTGTTAATGATGCAGCAGGTTCTGGCTGCAGCAGTGTTCTCACTGGGAGAAGATACCAGCGTTCAGGAGGTTTCTTTGCAAAGACTTCCTTTTTCTGGAAAACCTCCAGCTTAGGTGAGTACAGCAGTTTTGAGTATCCACACAGCAGTCTGACAACTTTAAGGATAGGTCTATGCTGTGAAAAATACATTATTTACCTAATTCTGTCTGCCAAACTCAAAAGAGCTAAACTGACCGAAGACAGACAAGATTAAGTAAATTGGGCATTAAATCAAAAGAAATAGCTTAGCTAAAAACGTCATCCTGAAGGGCTTAGGTTAAAAGTTGCTCACCTCAGGTTAGAAGTCCCACCTGAACTGGGACTCATATTACTTATGGCTCTTTTAACAGGTCAGCCTACCCGAGTACTGCACACATTCATCTACCTGTGCAAAATTCTCACCAGTGGGAACTTCTTGCTCATGGGACCTTTGTACCAGTAGGGAAAAAAGACATAACATCCACAAATCTCAAGCACAGCTCTACACTGCTACTAAGTCTGCCAGACTTAATGCAGATGGATATTCAACATGCAACAGAGCAATCACTACCTTGTAACTAATCAATGCTATACCTGTTTGCAGATCTCAAGCAATTCACTTTCAAATCATTTAGAACAGGGCACAGTATGGGGGAGAGAAGAATCAAGTGTTATTTCCCACTAACACTAGAAAATCATTTACAGTGCTCTTCCAAAGTAAGAAAATATCAAATAACAACAACAAAAAAACACACCCAGCACACATGCATGCTGAACACACACGACACCACCAGGGACATCTCCCGTGTTTCTGCAATAGCAGCCTGTGCCTTGGAGGTTTCTTGTCCAAGAACTGTGACCTACCCTGGTGCTCCTTTGCTTGCAAGATCTGACAAGATCCCAAGAAGCTGGTGTGGCTGCAGGCCAGCGACCTCGTGCTGTGCTCCAAAGAGACGTATGCAAATGTTTAATGAGCGCAACATGACTACACAGGTTTCCTCTCCTCTGGTAACACCAGCAAGGCTCCAAACTTGTTCTAGATAATACAGTAGATAGTAACTCAGCTGTAGCGCCATGCTCCATGTTGTAGATCACGGCATTCATTACAGCTGTCATAACACACTGTAAATTATACACAAGACACACTCTTAATAATGCAAACATCAGAACTGTCTACGTATTTTGCGGTAGCAGAAATTAAGAGACGTTGACAACTAATCAGATAACAGAAGCATTAAAGGAGACAGACATAGTCCATTAATACTATTTGCTGTATACGTACATGGTTTCTTGCCATCATAACTGACTACACTAATAGCTTCTTCTGATGTAGCAATGCTGTTGGGCTTCTCTTTCTCATCCTCCCAACAGGCAGTTACTTCAGTTGCTCGAAGCAGTGCTGCCCCTACCTTTAGTGACAGGGGATTATCACTGGCTGACAACATGCCACTGAACATGAAAGCACACCTTAATATCACACCCAGGCACCAAGAAACTGCTTCACACCAGACATCTGATCCAGATGAGTATTTGCAGGAACTATCCAGAGCACATGATATCACTAGAGCACAGCTGGCAGAGGCCTCGAGAACGTGAGCACAGCTGCAGAGAAGGTCCCAGAATAAAATTAAGAGATAGGCTATAAAGGAGCAGGAACATGCAAGTGAAGACAAGGCTAGCTACCCTAGATATGGGATGCAAAGGTGTTAACTTCCAACAGTACCCAAAGCTGCAAGGGAAGCAATGAACAGGAGCAAACTGTTGTACTGAGGAGGACCAGAAGCAGAGTGAGGAAGCAGTAACAGAAATCCATAGCAAGGTATCTGATGGAAAAGCACCAAACCCACAAAGAGGCTCCTGTGAGCACTTGCACGCTGTCAATTTCAGACTGCAGAGAGTGGCATCCCCCACCTATCAGACTGTCATCTCATGCTGGGTGCTGGGAACTGGGAACAGATACAAGAGCGACCAGAGCCACAGTCAGCTCGGTTTTCGTTTTCCAGCAATGCTGAAGCACCTGATGGGATGCAGAACCCTATTTTCTGTCCGCACATGGACAGAGATGGTTGTTCAATGCCCAGGTGGCAGAACCACCACAGCTGCTTTACCACTGCCATCGCCTGGTGGACCTCAGGCAGAGCAACACCCAGGGCACATCAAGTCTGGACCTCTCTGCATCAAGCCAAGCGAGTAAACCAGCCAAAACATCCCTGGCTCTGTGCCTTGTGAGTGCAGCCAGGACTGGTAGCCCAGTCCCACAGCAGAGTTGAACTTTCCAAAAACTGTGAACAGCTCCTTATCAGCAAAGCAGCTTTACACTAGCTCAGCACTTCCCAGTGTTGATAATCTGGTCCCCTTAAATTGGATTGACAACCTAGCTGAACCACAGTCTGAAATAGAGCCAGTCTCTCTGTTGGTACAGGATCTTTTCAAGCAAGACCCACCCAGGCTGAGCTCAGCAAGTTGCATAAGTCCACATTTGGCAACAAGCATGCTCCTAATGCCACTGAAGTCAATGCTACTAGGAACGTGTTTAACATTGGCTGCCACTTGGCTAAGTGGCCAAAACAGATCCCGACAGGTCTGGGCAACTTGTGGGTGCTTTCAGTAATATCAGCGCTCTGGTACTATGAAGTCCACCATAAAACATCATCTCTCCTCACCTTGGCTGAATTCAGTCCATCAGCCACCAGATGTGATGTGTCACAAACTGAACAAAAACATCCTGGATCCTTGGGGCTACAAACTTCCTTCCCTCTCCACTTCAAAACACTACCAGAGCACAGCTACAGAGGCAGTGGTGGGGAGTGTTTGGGCCCAAGGGAAATGCTGAAGTTACAAAACTCAAATCAAGTCTGCAATAATGACACGTTGTCTTCCAATACCAATCTTGCTCCAGATTGCTCTGGATCAGTGTACATCACCATCACACAGAAAAACAACTTCTTTATTAAGATATTTCTAAGTAAAATTTACTTAAGGTTACACAGAACCACTGTGACCTGCAAGCTTGACTGCATACAGAAAACAAAACAAAAATTAGTGAATCGGGGCAAACAAAGGCTGCTCTATTGTATGAGAGAGCTCACAGAGTGGGAGAGTAAAGCAGGGAACGAGTCAGGGAATGACAGGTCTGTCAGTCTGACCTCTGTGCTGGGTGAGATTATGGAGCAGATCATCTTGAGTGCCATCACATAGCATGTACAGGACAACCCAAAGATCAGGCCAGTCAGCCCATGGAAGGCAGGTCCTGCTTGACTAACCTGATCTCCTCCTACGACACGATGACCTGCCTACTGGATGAGGGAAAGGCTGTGGATGTTGACCTGGACTTCAGTAAGGCTTTTGAGAACATTTGGCACAGCATTCTCCTGGAGAAACTGGTTGCTCATGGCTTGGATGGGTGTACTCTTCACTAGGTAAAAAAAATAGGCTGGGTGGCCAAGCCCAGAAAGTTGTGATGAACAGAGGTAAATCCAGTTGATGGCTGGTCACAAGTGCTGTTCCCCAGGGCTCAGTATTGGGGCCTGTTCTGTTTAATATATTTATCAGTGATTTGGATGAAGGTATCAAGGACACCCTCAGGAAGTTTGCAGATGACACCGAACTGGGCAGGAGTCTTGATCTGCTTGAAGGTGGGAAAGGTTCAGAGGGACCTGGACAGGCTGGATTGATGATGGGGTGAGGTTCAAAAAGGCCGAGTGCTGGGTCCTGCACTTTGGTCACAACACCCCCAGGCAATGCTACAGGCTTGGGGAGGAGTGACTGGAGAGCTGCCTGGTGGAAAGGGACCTGGGGGTGCTGGTGGGCAGCCAGCTGAACATGAGCCAGCAGCATGCCCAGCTGGCCAAGAAGGCTAATGGCATCCTGGCCTGGATCAGTAGTCTAGCCAGCAGGAGTAGGGATTTATTAGCAGTTGAGGGACCTAGGGTTGTTTAGCCTGGAGAAAAGGCGGCTCAGGGGAGACCTTACTGCTCTCCACAACTACCTGAAAAGATGTTGTAGCACACTGGGTGCTGGTCTCTTCTCCCACAGGACAACCAACAGGACAAGAGGAAATCACCTGATGTTGCACCAGGGGAGCTTTAGATTTTATATTAGGAAGAATTTGTTCACCAAAAGGATTGACAAGAATTGGAACAGGCTGCCCAAGGAAAGTGGTGGAGTCACCAACCCTGGAGGTATGTAAAAGACATGTAGATGTAGCACTTCAGGACATGGTTTAGTGGTGGACTTGGCAGTGTTAGGTTTGCGGTTGGATTCAATGATCCTACAAGTCTTTTCCAGCCCAAATGATTCCATGATTCTATGATTATTAGCTTCATTGTCATTATGTAAAATAAACAGCTGCTAAGGACACAAGAAAAGAAACTTTCTCCAGGAGCAGGACCATTGGCTTGCTTAACTGAGAAAGGCGTTTCAGACATTTGAGCTCTTGGATGATGCCCAACTGCCACAGCAAGGATGATTCTGCTCCCCAAAATGCCTATCTTCTCCTTGTCAGTGCCACTCACTGTAGATCTCTGAGGTCAGCTCCCTCAAACCAGGGGAGGGAAAAAAAACCAGGGATAAGTCTAAGTCCCTACTGCTTTTTGTACCTTGAATCAGCATGCACTGCTCTGCTCAGGGGGAAGGAAAAAGAAGAAAGGGTGTTTCCCAGCCTACCCCCTCATTACACACCTCAGTACAGGCACACCAGAGGAGAAATCAGGCCTTCAGCAAAAAAAAAAAAAACAACCCCAAAACAAACAAACAAACAAAAAACCAACAAACCAAACCCACAAAGCTAAAAGAAAATATGGCAATCATGCTATCCTAATAAAACAGAATGAATTCTCTGGCCTTCCTTTAGCACTGAACACTACATGAGTCAATTGAATTTGATCTTCCCTCATGAGGCAAGGCTATTTTCCTTTCCTACTTTCCTACAGTACCTCAGATTTGCCTATGTCCTATTTTTGGTATCTAAATTAAGAATATTGCTCATAACCAGATTATAAGGCATTTATTCTAAAGAGTAAGAGATACTGATACAGCTAAAAATTCAATATAAACACCCTGTGGATGTAAGCCATGACATTTATATACTGGATTAATAAGCATGTAAGAGGAATTTCTAATGTAGTGCATATGACCCTCCCTTCATTTCAAAGGCAATTATTTTAATACCGTGACTTCAAGTGTGACTTGTCCTTGAAAACACTTCCAGACAGACAGCTTTATCATAAAAAGCTTCCAAATCCTGAAAGGACAATTTCAGGTGCATCTCTGGTTTTGAGATAAGAGAACATCTGAGAGCAAGTGTATGGGCTAGCCAGCAAATAAGCAAGCTGAGACAAACATCAGCTTTATTCAGGATTGTTCCATCCCCAGTCCCCTCTCCCAGAAGGTTTCTGGAGTGGTCCCAGTGCTCTGAGCAGCCCTTGCCTTTCACACATTGGTCGTCTGCTCCTTGATATTTTCCAGACACATCAACCTGCAAGCTGCTGCCATGTTAACTTCAGCACGCCAGCTTCTAGCTTTAATCATAAACAAGAACACGGCCAGGCTCCCCAGTTATCACTTGTCAAACCCAGTCAGCATCAACTCAGCCTTTCAAAAACAAGAGGAACAGAGAACTGGACAACTTGTTGTAAGTAGAGCTGAAAAGAGGGCAACAGCTGGTTTCAAGAACTTAAAAGTTCCCAGGACTTTTTAACAGCAGCTGGATGCCCCAGGCAAAACAAAAACCAAACCAAAACAAACCACAACAACAACAACAAAAAACAACATCCAATCTTCACTGGGAAAGAGCCATCTGCACACCTGGACCATCACCTCCAGACTGGGGATACCCTGGCTAGTCCTAAGGGAAGGCACACGCCTGCTGGTGTCCCATGCACCCCAAAGTGCAACACACCTTCATCCTGAAGCAGTAGCTGAGGTGGCTTCCTTTAAGTGTCAACACATACCACTTAATTTTTTAATCAAGATCATCACCTGTCATGATCATCTCAAATCCACCTCGACTCCCCGAGTCATGTTACTCTGGACATACTATGCCCAGTAAAACTGTAAGAAAAGGGGCAACAAGAACTCCAGCTATCATGCAAGGCTTGAATGTGAGGGTGTGAACATACAGGCAGTTGGACAGGCAAGTTTAACATGGATGTGTTGCAAACCTAAGCTCTTCAAAGTGAAATACTCTGCGTTCCCTTATGTTATTTCAGAATGAAATTTCTTCATTACAACAATAAAACCAGGGAGGGTAGTGACCAAATTCACCATTGGGAACTGCACTGGCTCAGATACCTACCTGCCTACTGTTTTCCCTCTAGCCATGATCACCTTCTGGCTGCCATCTCTTAATTCCTTCCTTCTGTTCAAGCTGATGTCCCCTCTTCCACCAACTTTTCCCTCACCTGATACTTTCCTACTCCCTTGAGTGCCCATGACCTTTGTGATTTCCAATCAACCCATAACACGCGACAGCTTCTCCCTTCTCTTTGCTGCCTGCAGTTAGGAGGAAGCATAAAATAAACAAAACCCCAAAAAGGTCACAAACCATCCTTCTTGGCACAACAGCTGCTGCCACAAACAGGCAGGAAAAGTCCTCTTCAGCTTCATGACTACTCCATTGGACCTTGAGGCGATGGTGCTTCAAGGTGCAGCTGCCACATGGGGCTGGGCACAGCATCCAACTCTCAAGGCTCTGCTCAGCATAAGGACATTCAGTTCTTCTCATGGCTGAGAAGTTACTTGCACTGGGGTGAAAAAGAAGTATCCATATGGTCAGGTAGCTCCTTCCCTCTCAATATCAAACACCCAAGTAACACATGGAGATACTAAAAGTCTCCAAAAAGTTTCTTGGTAAGGGTACCGGTATGATCCAGACACCCTGAACACATTCTTGGAAGCACTCCCCATTTTTGGATGCAATACCTCGAGAAAATTACAAAACACAAACAAACAAACAACAACAAAAAAACCACACACAAGAAAAATAACAAAACACAAAAAAAACCAAAACAAACCACAACAAAACAGCCCAAGGCAAACATGCAGCTCCCCACACATTGAGCTGCTGACATTTCTTCCAAGCAGCTGAAATCAAAGTCTAGGTCGAGAAGTCAGACGACAAAGGAGAGACACAAAGACCCCACCACATGTGCTTGAACCCTTTGAATAAAGCACGAAAGCCTGCATACCAACTGCTCTGCACTTAGTGCTGCCAAAGCCAGGGCCCAACCCAGTCCTGAGGGCTCTCCAAGCCCAGCAAGAGAAAAACATCCAGATTCATGAAAATCCACAATCAGCTCCTCAAAAAGTCAGCTGACAAGTAATCAGCAATTCAGGGATCATGAAAAACACTGCATGAAACTGGATCCCTGTGAGCATGCTGTGGCTCAGGCCAGCTCTGCTCAACACTGGAAGGCAGCATGTACAAATGAGGCATCAAAAGAAAAAGGGAAAAAAAAAAATACTGGCTGTGATACCTTGGTATCGTCTAAGGCCTCAGGATATCTGTCCCACTCATCAGAAACAGAAAATTAAGTATAATCTTGGAGTTAAACCTTGAGCTCTTAAAAAAGGCACAGCAAAGTTCTGCATCCCCAGATAGAGCACATGGCTGAAGAGAGAGCTGCTTTCTCCACCACCTTCACTAGCAGGGCATGCCCAGAATAAAGGTGTGTTCAGTTATGCAAGACTTTTGCCAGAAAGTTTATCAAACAAGGCATCTGAAGCCAGACAGAAGAGGTGGTCAAGGGAACCCCTGAGAACCTGCAGGGAAGCAGCCACAGATTTTTCAAAGAAAGATGAAGAATTTCTTCCTGTGATTTCCATGCTCCTCTGCACCAGGTTACCTGTCCTCCCCAAGAAGACTGTTTTAATGCTGCCCAGGCCTCCAAAACACCTTTGCAAAAAGCCAAAATTCCCAAAAAAGAAAAATTTTAAATAACTTTGAACCAAATACTCAACAATATTGTTACCATGACTTCCCCTGTGACAGAGTTTGTAATTTCACAGTTCATAGACTCATGGAATGGTTTGGGTTGGAAGCAACCTTAAAGATCATCTAATTCCAAACCCCACTGCCATGGGCAGGAGCACCTTCTGCTACATCAAGATGCTCAAAGCCCCATCCAGCATGATCTTGAACATTTCCAGGGAGGAGGCACCCACAACTTCTCTGGGCAACCTGTGCCAGTGCCTCACCACCCTCACAGTAAAGAATTTTTTCCTTACATCTAATCTAAATCTACCTTCTTTCAGTTTGAAGACATCACCTCTTGTCTTACTGCCACATGCCCTCGTGAAAAGTCCCTCCCCAGCTTTCTTGTAGGCTCCCTTCAGCTCCTGGAAGGCTGATATAAGACCTCCCCAGAGCCTTCTCTTCTCCAGGCTGAACAACCCCAACTCTCAGACTGTCCCCATAGGAGAGGTGCTCCAGCCCTCTGATCATCTTTGTGGCCCTCCTCTGGACCCTCCCCAACAGATGCCTGTCCTTCTTGTGTTGGGGGCTCCAGAACTGGATGCAGTACTCCAGGTGGGGTCTCACAAGAGTGAGGTAGAGGAGCAGAATCACCTCCCTCAACCTGCTGGATACACTTCTTTTGATACAGCCTAGATAAGGTTGGCCTTCTGGGCTGCAGCACACATTTGTGGCCCATGTCCAGCTTTTCATCTACCAGCACCCCCAAGTCTTTCTTCACAGGACTGCTATTAATCCACTCACCACACAGCCTGTATTTGTGGTTGGGATTACCCCACTCCAGGTGCAGGACCTTGCACTTGGCCTTGTTGAACTTCATGAGGCTGGCATGGTGCCACTTCTCAAACGTGTCCAGGTCCCTCTGGATGACATCCCTTCCCTCCAGTGTGTTGATCACACCACTCAGCTTGGTGTCATTGGAAGACTTGCTGTGAGCGCACTAAATGCCACTGTCCATGTCCCAACAAAGATGTTATACAGCACTGGTCCCAGTACTGACCCCTGAGAAATGCCACTTAGCACTGGTATCCACTTGGACATCAAGCTATTGACCTCAACACTTTGAGTGCAGCCATCCAGCCAATTCCTTATCCACCAGGTGGTCCATCTATCAAATCCATGTCTCTCCCATTTAGAGATCAGAACGTCATGTGGGACAGTGCCAAGGACTTTGCACAAGTCCAGGCAGATGACATCAGTCACTCTTCCCTTATTCACCAATGCTGTAACTCCACTGTAGAAGGCCACCAAATTTGTGAGGCATGATTTGCCGCCAGTGAAGCCATGTTGGCTTCATTATGGTTGGAAAGGACCTCTAGGATCATCAAGTCCAACCTTCATCCTAGTATCTCTCTACCCATTAGACCAGAGCCTCAAGTGCTATGTCTAATTTTTTTAAACACCTCTAGTGACTCCACCACCTCCCTGAGCAGCCTGTTCCAGTGCCCAACCACTCTCTCTGTAAAGAATTTCTTCCTAATATCCAATCTAAACCTCCCCTGATACAACTTGAGGCCATTTCCTCTTGTGCGTTTTCAGGTTGCTTAGATGGTCTCAGACCTGATCTTCTCCTACAGTGGGCAGCCCTTCATTCTATCAGTCTCTGCCTTTACTTCCTGTGACATGGATGATGTGGTTGGAGCACTTGCTGGTGAAGACTGAGCCAAAAAAGCCAAGTACCTCAGCCTTCTCCATATCCTAGGTAACCAGGTGTCCTGCTTCCTCCTGGAGAGAGCCCACATTTTCCCTCGTCTTCCTTTTATCACTAACATACCTATATAGAAGAAAGAAGTTCACTCTTTACAGCACTCACTTTTTCTATATGGCATGCAACACATGTGGGGGTTAATTAAGCAGCTGTATATCAAGCCCTATAGCTTAGTGCAGTTGTATAAAATTATATCTTCAAATGAAGCAATTCTAGACACCAGTTTGAGCCAATAACTTCCACTATAGCCCATGAGGGGGAACAAACAAAAAAAAAAAAATTTCCTACTGTGGCATGTGGTGGATGAGACAAGAAGGATTGGTTTCTATATATACCATGTGTTAACACAGTCCCCATTTAGGATGGCTCACTTTTCCCATCTCAAAACAAGATGGGGAAAAAAATATTTCCATATACTACAGAAAAGGTTTCCCCTGCTTCTTCTGGTTCAATGGGGAAGCTGAAGGACAGTGGAGAGAGATCACCCAGCCAGCAGTGAGAAACACCTTCCCCTCCCCTAGAACCCTAACTCAATTTATACACTGCTTCGCCTTTATAAACTCCAGACAATTCCTCACATACCTCCAACCACACACAGAGAAGTGACAACCACATCAGCAAGTTAGACAACGTATTTAAAAACAAACACCAAAAACCCACCGCCAACAAACACACTTAACTCGTTAACAAGGTTAGACATGACTGATAAAGATAAACAGCTCTCCCATTCCTTTTGCTGTTGACTGGAATCAAGCTTCCCTTTTTCCGCCCCCCCTCTTCTTTAGTTTAAACAAGAAAGACATGTGGTGCTGCTCTAGTACAAGTCAGGGAGCTGGGAACTCAAGTTGATTTTGTTCCTTCTTTTATGGCCTAAGGTCACTTGACTTCTTGCTCATTTCCCCCATATGCAAAATGGGACAAATGATATTGAGAAACTACTACACAAAAATCTTATAGATTAAATTATTCAATTCAGAGCTGTATAGTTCCTTGAAGATGCAAAGTGCCAAGCATTATTACTAGATGATGAAATGCTATCTTTTCTCCCCCAAGCTATAGAGAGGAAGAAAAAAGCCATGCAAACAGCCAACTGTAGTCCTAATGAGATGCAATATTCAGAAAGTGGGACATGTTAAAACAGATTGGACAATATTCTTCCAGCTCACAAAGATTATTCCAATACATAAACCTCAGAGGATTATAAATGCAAGTAAAGAAACATAATTTGACCAGGTTTCCACAGACAAAAATAAGCTTGTTTAAATAAACAGGGAAAATGTACATTCTCAGTCTTGAAAAGAGCAAAAAGAGAAGTAAGGTAAGAAATGAAATCAGATTTGAAAGCTTTGTGTGGGATGAATTTATGTTTTCTGAATATAAAGCAACTGTCAAGACTGAGAAAGTCAATTAAACCGACTGGGAGGGAGGCAGGGAAATGCAGCGTGCAACAGAACGGTCACATGCTAGATAAACAGGGCAGTATGCTGACTATTTACAGAGAAATACAACTCCCTCTCTCTCTGCAGAGATTGATGTATATTAGACAGCCACTGTCCAAACCATGGATGAGCATAATGTTAAGTTACATTAACGTTACCCAAACCACATCATATAGAATGTGAAGAGCAAAAGTGTAGTCACATAGTGTTTTCTGTGAGCAACACCACTGCCTCTCAGAAGAGAGTGAAGGAAAAACCAAGAAAAACCCATCCCCACCAACCACCTGCCAGGGCAGCACTCCTCTTCCCCACCCCCTCCAGTCCCAAAGTCATTGCTCAGCCAACAGGCTTACATGGGACAAGGGGTGTCATTCACAAAAGAGGAATCTTAACTTAAATAAATAGGTAGGTGTTTTTAGCTCTTACCAAACCCAGCAGCAAATCAGATCAGAACTGACCTCTGCTTAGTTTCCCCATGTCTTTTAATGCCCTAATACTGCTCCAGTGACATACTGGGTTACAGCAGGGGGACGTCTTGACAAGGGGAAGGCACCACGTTTTCTACAAATAAGGAATTTTACTGTGCACTGGACCCTTTGCTGTGCAGCAGTCTTGGGTAATGTGTCAACACCAAGGCCATGCCCCCACCCTGCATGCCCTGAAGCTGTGGCAGCGTGAGCTATGCCATGCCCCACGCCAGCCCCACTCCCACCCCCTGGCCCCAATGGGCCTCTGCCCCACACCTGCCCTGGCATGCAGCACACCAGAACCCTTCTGCTCCAGAACGGGGCTGGAGCTGGCCTGGGAACCTCCTACACATCAACTGCAGGCAGTGTTACACCTCCCATAGATGTGCAGAGCAGCCACAGGCTCTGGGGAAATATCTTCAATTACTACCAATTTGAGCACATTTAAGTTTAGCAGAAATATTAAAAGCCCAAGAAAAGCTGTGTGGGGGCTGGATCCTGCAGGACAAATCATCAAGTGCTAGTAAATGCAACAAGGAGACGTACACAGAAGTAGCCTTGTACTTCTTTCCCTCCTATATTCAACATGACATTGAGGAAAAAAATCCAAAAAACACTAATTGTTGCCTTTTGCACATAGGCACTGTAACAGGGTGGACTGGACATGTGCTATTTCAGTGCTGCTTGTTCATGCTCTGTCTCAGCTTTTGACACCCAGACAATCTGCAGCCACAGAGCTCAGATGTTAACTCAAAGCAGCCCCAAGAACTGGTGGAGTGAGGTGAAGATGTACCTGAAAACCTGTGATGATTTTACTAGGAAAGAGCAGCAGCTGCAGGAAGTATGACTGAACCTGGCTACACAGACACAGACAGGTTTCTGCATCTACATGGCATCATGCTGAAGCAGCTCTCTCTACTAAGGCTTACTCTAAAAGCCTTATTTAGCTTTTCTGGATTATTTATACACGCTGTCTTACTGTGGGCCACAGCTGATCTGCCAACACCATGTTTAACACAGTGCTTGCTAGAGAGGGAACAACAGCATGGGAATCTGTGCCTCTACAGCTAAATAGAGGCAGAGGCTCTGAAACTCCACTCAAAACACATCGGTGTATCCTGTGTGGCAAGATCAGAGCTCGGACATCTGGGCTGAACTTGGGACAATGCAATGAGAAAGCCCATTTTCCTTCCCCTGGCTGGGGGGAAGCAGACAGCAGCCTGAAAAACAGCCCACTGCTCCTATCAGTGCTGAGTTAGGTGTTGGAATTTCTTGCCATTTTGTTAGGAGAAGCTCTTCCTTGTTTGTTTAATAGTGAAAGCAAGCAGCAGCCAGAGAAATCAGCTCCAGCTTTCTGGACCAGTTGCTGAGGGCAATTGGTCTGATACAAGCAGCATGCCTCCAAATAGGAGAAACACACCAGTACCAGAACTGTGGAAATGGAGAAAGGAGGACTGATCACCTGCTACTACAGCCCAGGATGGACATGGACACATACTCCTTCCCAGGGGCAACAGCACAAGTGACAGTGAAAACAAAGCACATTTAGGTCCTGAAACTTCTGCTGTTCCTGGGGAAGGGAAACCAGCACAGCATCTGGAGAGCGAAGAGGTAGAGAGTTCCAGCAAAGGCAAGAGATTTGCATGGTGGTGCCAGCAGACTGAAAGTCTCCAAACAGAATGTGGCTGCCACCCAACTTGACCAACTCAAATCCAGCTGAAGTGTGCAGGGCCAGCTGGAGTGTAATCCCAGCAACTCGGATAAGGAGCAATAAAACTGAAGAAATGTGACCAGGATGAGAAACAGTAGGTGATAACTGCTCCTAAGGCCAGTAGACCTCTGGTTAAAAACCTAGGGAATAAAAGCATTTCACACTGGAGTTCAGGGTTCCTGACAAACGAGGAGCAAGAACCACTTCTTTCCAGGTCCAGTGCGAGACCTTGGGCAGCCTGTGAATCCCAGAAAGAGCTCATGCACAGTGATGAGCGTGAGAAGGGACAGAGATCCAAGGACAGGTGCTCCAAAGGCTAAGGAGAGGAAAAGGGAGTAAAAGAAGGGAAATATTTCAAATAAGACACCAGTCCTTGCATACTGTGGGCCTGCAGTGAGGTTAGGGATATAGGATAGCACTAGGAAGCAGCAATGACCAAAGCAGGATAACCCCAGGCCCTTGGTGGCAGCACAGCAGTGGTACCAGTCAGCAGAGAAGGAGCTTGCTGCCCTTTCAAAAGCCCAATGACTGCCAGAAAACCTGTGGGTGCAAGCCAAGAACCCCTTGGGTCACAGGCTGCTAAACATTGTGCAGAAGAGCAGGCACTGCTGACCAGAGCAGCTGTCCCAGGGTGGTGTAGGGAACATCAGGGTGTGAAGGGGAGCAGAAGGAGGATTCATCCCAGCCACCACAGAAAGCAGAGACAAAAAAAGCAACAAGTCCCAGCTGGAGTGGGGAGACAGCCTTATGAAGCACTAAGACAGCAGTTGAGAAGAAGCCCAGTATAGCTGTGGGACAGCAGCTGACACAGGCGGACTTTCAGGGGTTGTGTACAGGTGAACAAGTGACCAGCTGTGCCCTATGTAGATGAGGGGAGGTACACTTGCTTCTGGGTGGGCTCACACACAACACCTCAGGGAAGATGGTACAAACAAATACTGCACTCCTCACCCAGTGGTAAGGCAAAGAGGAGCAGTTCAGAGTCAAAAGCAGCTGAAAGGCAGTAAAGAAAGGATGCAGCATACCAGTAGACACTGGTCTCAGTAAGCGGTTGTACAGAGTATTAAAGAGTGCAACAGGGTGAGTTAGGAGCTGGGACCTCAGCAGTGGTGTTACGGGGTGAGCCCATCCCAGACGGGGGCTGAAGTACAGATGCAGCAATTCAACCCAGCTCACAGTTCAAATTTAGGATGCTAAATCATGTTAGATCATATTGTAATAACCAAAACAAAGTAGATGAGGAATAATCACTCCCAAAACAAGACTGCAAGCTGTGACATGCACTAGGCTACTTGGATCAAATCAGTCTAGATCAAATGCAAAATGCTGCTCGTTGAAGTCAACTAAACTGGGTTGTTTCCGAGGGCTAATGCAACAGCTACTCTATTTTGCTGAATGTGTTTTCACATAAACTTGCCCCAGCAACCTGAAAGTTCTTGGCAGTTGCTCTGTACGTTGCCATAGACCTGCTGAGTCAGATGAACTGCACACAGAGTGCAGTTGCATCGCTCTGGCACAGCGATTACAATGGGCCTCATACTGCAGCACTGGCGCTGCTCAAGTCCAGCATATGCCACAGAAGAGCTCCAATGGCCATTTCAGTTTTATTACTTGCATAATCAAAATATACTTCATTACTCTGCCACAGTCCATATATTAACCTCAAATCCACTGTCTTTAAAAGGGGGAAAGCCTCCCTGAATCTAAACACCGACTCAGACTGCATTAAGTGATGGCTGTCCTTTAAAAGACACCAAATAGTTGTCTATACAAGCAGAAGCAGCATGACATTCTTCTACAATTCCTGCTGGAAGTGGTATACAGCATTATTTTAATGACATTTGAAATAAAAGCCTAAAGGAGTTGTTGTGTAAGGTATCAAGCAAAAAACCCCAGCAGATACATAGGTAACAGACATCAGTGATGCAGTGGGTTAGATTACTCACCCAGAAGAGCAGACTTAATGCTGATCTCCACTGTCACTCTTAAGCAAGTACCACTGATCCATTTAAACTTCTGACACTGAAAAGAAAGAAGTAAGGAATTTAATGAATCACTACAAAGTCTGAGGTGACTTAACAGTGCTATCTTCTTAAAGTTTATCACCAAGTGACACAGGATACAGGAAGCACAGTGGATGATGTATGTAACAGCATTTAAAAAAGCCAATACCAAGAGATTAAAGGATGACAACTGAGGTACAAAGGGGAAATGAGCTTGTTTATTCCAAATTCCCAGCAACATTCTCTCGCAGTATTTCAACATTACACCCTTGGCTTGTGCCTGCCCTCCACCTCCCTAGCTGATCATGTATGTATAACACAAAGCGAAAAAAGTGAGCGATGCTTCACAAGGCTTCCTTCTCACTACTGCAACCTCCAAAAAATCTTAACCAGGCACCCCATGGTGTTGAACATCTAGACATCAAAGCATGAAGTGAAGCCAGTGGAAGTCAGAACAGCCCACAGCACTAATCCAATCCTACAGCTTGTTCCCAACATCTATTCCTGAGTCTCTTTACTATGACTATTTTTGTAAACCAAAGATGTTCTCTGTTACTGTGGTTTGACAAAAAGTTTTAGTCACAGATACTCCCATCTACAGATTATGGTAAAAATAAAAGCTTCTTGGTGTGGGAAGCTTGACAAAATTGTTCCAGGAGAAGGTTTCTGGGTAAACTTTAATTTGAAATACACAAGGGGAGGTTGAGGAGTAAAACTCCAGACCAATAACAAAAAAAATTCCAAACCTAGGCAATTACACCAGCTCCCATTAGAAGAGACTTAAGAATCAGCAACTCCTGTGAGTGCTCAGTGAAATATGGCTCGTAGAACAATTGAAACAACCAGGAACACTCCAGTGTACCCCCACCTAGAACACTGCATTGGCATGCTGGGATGCTTCTCTCCAAACAAAAATTATGCCAAGAGGAAGAATGCCAAAATGACAGAAGTTTAGGACAACAAGCAATATGATCACAAAACAAAGAATAGGCTCAAAAACAAACAAACAAACAAAAAAAACCCAACAACAACAACCACAAAAAAAACCCAAAAACAAACCACCACAACAGAGGGCTAAAGAGACACAGACTAACTAACTAGTTGTTGATTTGGGGCAACAAAGACCAATTACAAATATCCAGCAGGTGTAAACTAGCACAGAGAGAATTCAGCCCGTACATGACTGGGAAATGAGCACACAAAAATAAATATTTTTTAAAAATGCATGTTCAGGTCTAGATACTAAAAAAGCTATACTAGATGGTCTCGGGGAACAAAAAAGGTTGGGTATTTGTTGCTTCTTGGAGCACTTTTTTAAGATTAAATTAACAAAAATACCAAGAAAAAAAATTACACAAAACACAAATGACAGTGATATAAAAAGTCTGTGTAAGCAGACTCCATCACAGGACTGGGGCTTCAGGCTATTGCAACAAAGTAATTATGTATTGAGCCCTGTACAACACAGGAAAAAAAAATACAAAAAACCAAACATCTGTCAGATGGAAAAAGAGACAAAACATGTTAGGTGGGGAAAATAAAATAGTTGAGGTTTCTATAAAGGGTACTGCAGAATGTCATGTATGAAACCACAAAGCTAGAGGAAAAAAAACTTAGTTAACCAGTTATTTTAAGCCTGCTTAAAGTAATACCAAGGGCTGAAATGGAAAACTTATAATTAGACAGAGCTTCTCCCTTCATTCTAAATACCCAACTCCAGCTGAGCCAGACAAGGCTCACAAATTGACAGGATCTTTGGGATTCCCGCTGCCTGGGCTGCCAGGACCCACAGGCAGCAGGGAAGGAGACACAGCCCCTGTGCTCCACAAGATTTTGATCCCGTGCCCCACTGCACAGTGCTGGCTGGCCAGCCAGCCGCCCACTGTCTCAGCTGGTCTTCCCCTCTTGACCCTCGCTTCAGAGGCAGTCAATAGTCCTGCCCCAATTTCCTCACTGTCTTCTGCACTGCAGGAAAGTCCCTGAAGCTTTTCAGAACGAAGCTCCCTCCCAGCCCTGCCAGGTCTGTATCCTGACATCAGTGCTGTCTTTAAGGACAGGACAGTCACACTCCCCCTGAGTGCCTGTCTCCAATGGATTTGCTCTCCTAGTGTGGAGTACCAGCAGAACCACAGCTATTCCTAAGCTCCTCTGATTTTGGTAAATCAAAGATGTCCTTTGTTACTGTGGTTTGATGGAAAGTTTAGTCATTTCCTTCTCAACAGTCAGAGTTACACATACACAGCCCACACCTCAGGCAAGCTCTACAGCCGCTCGTTATCCAATGAGGAAGGAAACACTTGAATGCATTTCTCAAAAGAGAACTAACTGCCTTAGACCCTGTCTGTGTGTTGTCACCAGAAGGATTCAGTTTGTTTCAAAGCCAGCTAGAAGTGGTCTACATTTCCCACCCTCACACTTCCTTCCTTCCTCAAGCTCAATTTAATTTTTGCTAATGAGTGTGCTCAGAGATTCATACTCTCTCATCCCAGAGTTAAGAAAACCTCTCCTGCACACCCTCACCTCTGAAGACTGTTTTCAAAAGTAATTCCCATAGGGTTGTCTGTGACAGTCACCCCAGTATTTCTTCTGGCTGAATGGGACACAGAGATCCAGAGGGTTTTACCCTTTGACCTGTGTTAGGATGCCAGGAAGGCTGATAGTCCCTGGGGGAAGTCTAGAGCTCAGGGACGCTGGGTGAAAACTGGGACTTGTGTGAGTTCTGGGAAAGGGCGGAGGTTTTTCTGGTTTAGCTGGAAGTGTAAATTATCATCCAGGAATGGCAACCAAGGGAAGAGCTGTTCTTACATCATGCATGATAAATATACCACAAAGCCCCGACCAGAGAGCACGCAGGCATCCAGGCGTCTGGGGGACGGGAGTTCTCCAGACTTGCTAAGAAGAGCTATGAAACCAAGTTCAATCTAAGTTCAATTTCAATACCAAAAAAACAACCTCCAAGAAAACCACACTCTCAATAAAGAGCCCATTTGTAGAAGTGATTATTTAAGCACTGCGGGACAAAGCAAACCAGGTGAGATAAAAATTAATTGGGGTTTTGCTTTCATACAGAAAACATCACAAAATAGAGATGCCCTGCAGGAACCTTTTCAGTATCCTCACGGGGAAGAGAAAAAAAAAATTACTGTAAGACAAACATAAAGACAGAAGAAAGGAGATGTGCATGATGTGGAGTATTTTTGAACCTTCCTGGACTATAATCTCTTAACCAGTAAAAAACCAAATCCTAATCCTACAATCGTGCATGATCAGCAATAATATTTTACCTTGCCAATCAAAGGGATTCGATGATAAGCATTCATTTCTTTTTCAAATTCAAGAAGCACGATGGCATGCAATTACACACTGTATGAACTTAAACAGGACACAACCTATGCCTAAGGACCTGAAAAACTCACATGTTGCACTGTGTTGAGGCAAGGCTTAACAAGACAGCTCCAGCAATATTGCTTTGTGCCTACTAAAAGCTTTGTTTCAGGAATATTTTCAGAAAACTGCAAGCACATAATCTGGTTATGTCTGTGTCCTGGTTTGAGAACAGAACAGTGATTTTACTTTTCAGCTCAGTCCCTTCTCAGTAACTGCACTGTCTGAAGTCAGCAGCCTGTTTGCACAGACAGTGTCTGCTGCTGGCAGTGATAACACACCATGGTTAGAGTCAGTACTGAGGGTTGGTGTGCAGACCAAGGCCACTGCTGGATCTTCTGTACCACACTGGGGGTGCACAAAGTAAAAGGCTGAACCTGCAGGGAGGAGTGGACAGGGCAGGTGACCCTGATCTGACCAACAAGGGATTCCAGCCCATATGCTTTGTCTTCAGTATAAAGCTGAGGGATCAGGAGGGTCTTATCCTTCTTTTTGCTGCTCAGCTCAGGTCCTCTTCTGGCTTCTTCCTCACTTTTTCAATGACTGGCATCCAAGGAGGACTCTTCTCTGTTCTGCCTTCAATCCTGATCTGTGTGTCCTGAATCCAGTACCATAATGCAGCTCCTGAACACAGCTCCCCTCTGCTGCTGGGCCCAGTCTGGGACTCTCCTGGCACCTGCTCTGCAGCATCAGTGGTGATGGTGACATAATTGCCATGAGGGGGGGATTCGGTTCAATACTGGTTTTGTACACATTGGTAGATATTCCATTTTTATTATTATTCTTTTCATTCAAGCTGTTCTAGTTTCCTTTTCTTATCTCTAAGTCTCTCTCCCTTATTCCCTTTCTCCTCCCCTTTGGGGAGGGAGGGAGGTTAATACAGAGCATTTGTTATAGGTCTAGCAGGCTGCCCTGACCCTAAACTGTGACAGTCTGTTTTTTACTAGATGAAAATAATGATCTGCTTTGCCTGATTATTCCTGATCAAGACAAGAAGGGCTTTAAGTGACAAGATCTGAAAGAGCCCCTCCTGTCTACTAAAAATTAACATGACTTTGTAACAGAGGACCCAAGTAGTCACAGTCCAATTCAAATTACTCCTCCTTCCCACACACTTGCTTCATGTCTGCACATTTGTGTTTCAATTAAAAAGCCACCGTGACATTCTTTCTACATATTCCTACATGAGCCAGCACTGCTCAATTAACAGGTTGTGTATTTGGACTATTTACACCTTGAGGACATGATGAGGCTGGCAGGCAAGTCATCCAGGCAATGCACTGGGGACTTGCAGCATCAAGAAATCACACAGGAAGAAGGGACCTGGGCAGAAGGGCTGTGGCTAGTGAAGGCAGCATCAGACAGACAGCAAAGCTCAGCCTGCTGCAGGGGACAGCACAAAAGAAGGTGGTCACAGCTTCCCCGACAGGGAGTATTTCTTCAAATCCATGGTGAAGGTTCTGACAAGCTACTCCACCCTGCGATGGAAGTGGGCAATGCCTGTAATATTGACAGCTCGAAGGAGGCACGGTTGCCTCTCCAGGAAACATCTAACAACAGCCTGTGCTTCTGTGGCCAGCAGCACACATCCTGACCTTGCAACCCTTCAAAGTGGGGATGTGAAAGCCTCCGCTTTCTCAAGCTAGAGGTTGGCTTGAATCTTTTCTGACAGTCAACCCTTTCCACAGCTTGGCTGCCAGGAGAAGAGGAGACAAGAGGCCTCCTCTGCCTGCCCTTCATCTGCCAAGTACACTCCCTTCTGGGTAACGAGTGACTGCTCTGCTTCTTCCAGTCACCTCCCACCTGCAGCCAAGACACCTCTTCCCAAAAGCCCAGCCACAATTGCAGGAGCTCAGCCACCAAGCCACGGATTTCTGTGAGTGGAGAGGGAGGCCGGCGGGAGGCTCCTACACAGCTCCTTGTCAAGGCACACACAGGCATTTCTGCAATCTCACTATTTGGCTTCCCCCATTCTATTTAGAAGAGAAGTTACTTCTGTAGAACTTGGCCATACACTTTCACTCTTTCCCATGGTTAATATCCAGCTTATGTTGGGCAGTACAAAGCACCACCTTTATTTACTTTTTCTAAAGCTTACATTGAGAAGACTTGCTTGAGGCTCAATCTGATGTTTGTGTACTCTGCCTTTAATCTGTTGATAGATCATTTTTCTTTTTTTAATTTTTTCTCTTTAAAGAATAATAGATACTAGATATAACTTGACTCAAAAATATATGAAGGAAAATTTCTAACATGTATGCTCAATAAGTCACCTATGCAGGTTGTTTGTATCAAGTTATCTTGTCTTTCAAAAAGTGGGCAGGGATTTAAAGCCAAGAAGCAAAGCAAGGAAGAAACACTTGAATGATCTAGGAACCTAATGATTTTCCATGGAGAAAGTGACTGATGCATGTCTTTTATTTTGGTACAGTAACGGTACAATTTTTTTAAAAGGCCTTTGGGCAAAGACTAGTTTGAACCTGAATGGAAGCAGTTAGGGCTGCAGCTTGAATTAATTTCCTCACGTTTGCATAGATCATCCATCTACACCAAGTATCACCCACCAACCCACAATCTCTCTCTCACTTAAATCACCCTGTCCCTGGATATATTTTTCAGTTGTTGCAAACCAGGTAACAGATCACTTATTGATGATGGGACAGCTCAGCTGCACTTAGACAAACATGTAAACCACAGATGCTTTAGTCTTTAACTTTATTTTGTTTCTATAAGGCTGCATGTCTTTTGATGCAGATAAAAACCATACAGCGTCCACATTAACAAACCAGTCTGGTTTTGGATATTACTACACCCACAGCTGAAACCTAAAACAGAACTTGTCCATCCTGCAAGTGCCAGCCTTGAACTTATAAACCAAGTTTCAACTCAAAGCTTGTGCACACAGAAACCCAAAGTGAAAACTAAAGGGACCTAAAAAAACCAAAAGAAACCCCAAAACAACCAAACAAAAAATAACCACCCCATTAATTCCCGTGACCAAAGCAGCTCTCTCACACATTTCCTACCACAAAACAGTACATCTGAACATGTACAAGCACAAACATCATTGAACCAATATACTGCCACTGGAGGATACGGACAACATAGCCCATTGCCACAGCAAAGAAAAACACTTTCTGAAAGGAAGAAGAATATTACAAATCATCTCCAGAGTCGAAGAATAACCCCAGAAAAACCCTTTAAGTACTCATAAGATCAGTAGCAAGATCAAACTGCAGAAGTTTTAAACAAAAGCTTTCAAATCTCAAACTTAATAGATTTTAAGTGAAACTAGACATGATTAATCAATTTTTTTTTCCTTGCATAAATCTGACTAATTTTGTATTAATGACTGAGTCCATCTCTGAACTGGAACACCACTCCAAGCAGTTTCTGTCAGCTAGTGCATTGTTATAAATCTACAAGCCAAAGCAACATGTTATATACAGTTTATTATCTGTGAAAATGCAGACCTCAGCTGATGGAAGATGAAGTGGTGACAGGAAGACATAGAAGATTATTTTATGAACTTAACTGAAGATCTCATGCCCCCAGCGCCCATATTATGGAAGCAGTGTGATAAGAAGTCTGTGCAATCAGATATGAGAGAATTCAATCTCCTTTACGACGTTTTCCATAGCATGAATTTGACACCATCAAACACTGGTCGTGTCAGTTTTCTGCCCCTTTCATAAGTTCCATCAAGTTTGCTGTCACCAAGCCAGCTAAAGCCACTGATCTTGTTAGTCACACAGCAAGCCAGAACACAGAGGGTGGGCAGTCATCCTCAGGCATTATTTCTGTCCTTGTCTAAATACCTGTAACCAGCTGGTGTCTCAAGCAATTCTGCTTCTGAAAGCCAAGAAGCTGCAAGAGTTTAGTTCATAGAATGGTAGGGGTTGGAAGGGACCTCTGGAGATCATCAAGTACAATTCCCATGCCAACACAGGAACACCCAGGGCAGGCCACACAGGAACAGATCCAGGAGGGTCTTGAAAGTCTCT